>JAODUD010000026.1:16554517-16566489 GCA_026784285.1 Stomatorhinus walkeri
AGATGGACACCAAGATGGAAAGGAACAGTTCCCGGCGGGGAACTGGCTGCAGGTCCAAGGTCCTGGCAGCGCTGATGCTCCATACCTGAGACAGGATTGGTCACCATAAGTAATGTATTACTATATAGTATAAAAGGACGTTGCAGCTTTAAGAGCTGGGAGGAAGCACTTGGATTGGTTACACATCTATCCTTAAATAGAAGCCTCTAATTTAAATGCAGAAATTATGCGACGTGCATGATGTTATCCTGACATATATGAAGAATGCATTGAGTTTTGTGTCCCTTAAACAAAAAAAGATGCTTACTGGGTGTAAAAACATCACATTTACATGTTCAAGTAGTTTACTACCAAGTCAAGTGTCTTACTTTTATAGACAATCAATACTAAGCAGATTTAATCAGGACACTCCTATTAAAAAGGGGCATTTTATTAAGCCTTGTATTTTTAGTAGTATTTTGCAATAACTATTATAGCTCAATACTACTTTTGTTCCCCACTGTCTCCTGTTCAGTGGTTTTTACTTTATGTTTACATTAAACTATTATGCACCCCCAATGCATTTGTTTATCTTTTTTAAAATACTTTTTTTGGGCCAGCAATGAACTTGCATTGTTTTTTTTTTAATTCTTGAAACAGATTACTCAGTTAGCATGTTAATTTCTTTGATCATGCATGAATATACGCATGTTTTACAGTCACTGTTTAATATGTTTATTATGAGCTCTCATCACACCATGTCAAGTTCTCAGTATGAAAGATTAATTAAGAAAGACTGTGACACACTGCACAGCACTTTTCCAAATATGAGTCCAAATGCAAACGACGGCATGAATTAGTCGCACATCTCATCCCACTACTTTAATTTTAACCCCAATATCGTGTTAGGAAACATAGCCTTCCTCCCAACATGCCCCACGTACAGGAAGTGATCTCGTGTACAGTACATGTCATTTTTATGCTATAAAAATGTATAGAAAACGTTATTATGGACATACAGCTATCCATGTATGTACCCGTGTGACTTCAGTTTCCGCCTGCCATCTATAGCCGCCACGAGTGGCCAGTCCCTCCAGACGCTGAGCGAAATACACGTGGAGGCCACGTCCGGCGTCTTTATATACAGCCGCTTATCTTAGATGTAAATATAAAACTTGAAAAGAAAATCATGACGTGCATCTGACTGTTATTTTATGTTTTTCTGGCACTGAAGTAGGATTTGTAATTAAAATATTCTGGTGAGTTGTACTGTATAAATAATAGATATGCACATTCAGGCACTCAGACACTATGGGCAGTTTGCAGACCCCAGTTACCCACCCACACATTTTTGTGCTGTGGACACACCTGAGGGCATTGCAGTGCTTTCTTCAGTCAACAGTATCTATTTTAATTTCCTTATCTATGTTCTTATCATTTAATGTAGATGGACTCGTGTTTCAAAATGATCGCAAAATGTGCTTTAATTACTGCGAGTGACACCTTTAAAGGGAGCGAAATAGTGTTTTCTGTCGTGTCGATGTGAGATCGCCCGAAAGGGCAGTGCATGGGTTAACTGCCCCCTTGAACTCGTTTTGAAATCGACCGGCCCTGCGTGGGCATGCAGGCACTCACCCTCGGAACAAATGCCATCTCTCCGCCTCCATCGTGTGCTGGAAGCCATCGGAGTTAAATCCTGCTGTGCACCTGATCCACAGACCTCATTGCTTCCTTTCTAATGGCACAAAAATTGTGCTGCTAGATGTCTATATCTAGACATAGATGTTGTTTATATCTCTATTTTTTTGGGTTTATACAGGAATTTGTGTGATTGTAAGAGATGATTTTCTGATAATAAGCGTACCTCTGTTTTGCTTTTTTTCTCTGTGTGTTGCAGCACAAACCTCCGCTGGTGGTCGCCGACCTGTTTGAAGACATAAAGGATGGGGTAAAGTTACTAGCCCTCCTGGAGGTCCTGTCTGGACAGAAATTGGTAAGTTCGGGTGATGCAAAGTAAATCTGTTTTTGTTATGGAAACAACTAGAAAAAAATGATGAGAGAAATATCATCTCTATAAGTCTGCGGCGTTAACTCATTTAATCCCTCCAGTCACAACTGTAACCATAATTTTTAAATTGTTTTTTTCTTATTTTTAAGTTCTGCAAGAGTTGCTGCTGCCTTTATGTCCAAAATATTTCCTATAAATGAAAGTAGTCCTCATGGTATATGTGCGATGTCATGTTAATAATGTTAATGGTCACATGACCAAAGCAGTTTAATTATTTTGTGCAAAACTTTCGCCTGGTGATTAGGGACGTGCTTGTGGCTGAACGATTGCTGGTTTGAATCCCTGACAAGCAAACTACCACTGAAGTACCCTGCTATGGTGTCTCAACAATGAAAACATTTACATATGAGTTTACAACCAAAAAGAGGGGTTTTTGGCAATGATGTAACTTATTTGATGAGACTTTATTCGTTTTGTTATAACTGTTAGAGAGTGATGGTTTTACTCTTTGAAGTCAATTGATAAGCTGATGTAAATGCTCAGGGCTGAACTGTCACAGCACTGCAACAAGACGTGATGGAGATCTTCCAGTAATTGGGGAATGTAACATGAAGGATTTGTCCAGTGAGTCCAAGCGCTTGGAGAGGATGACAAACAACTTAGATTTGCCACAGGGAGGAGGTTGTCATCATAGAAGGACATTTGAAACAGTGAGAGTGACACCAAACTAAATACCAACTAGATAGGAGCTAGATTTGCATTCACAACTCATTCAGCCAATGGACTGATGTTTTGTAAACTTTGAAAAGCCCTGGTCCTGCCCTGGACATCTTATCCAGTTCAACTGTGTAACATCAAAGGAAATACTGTACAATACAGATGATTCATGCTGGGTCTGAGCTACATGAAAACAAGGCCGTATTTCAGTTGACCTATAAGGGGCGCACTCAGTGATCTCAACTCAACCTCCTTAACATTGATCCCAGCTCAGCCTCCTCAGTATTGATCCTCCTTTCCCCAGCCTTGTGAGCAAGGCCGCCAGCTCAAGAGGATCCACTGGGTGTCGAATGTTGGCACGGCACTCAAGTTTCTGGAGAGCAGGAGGGTAAGAGCTGCTTTTGGGATGCGGCCTTTAATGTGGCCTGTGGAGATATGCATCATAATCTCTCTAAGACAGTGTTTCCCAATCCAGTTCATGGGGACCCCAGACAGTCCACGCTTTTGCTCCCTCTCAGCAGCTCCCGATACGGACTGTCTGGTAGTTCCCTTGGACCAGGTTGGAGAACACTGCTATAAGGGAAGCTGTACATTTTTTCAGTGTTCATCTATCTATCTATCTATCTATCTATCTATCCAGCCATCCGTCCGTCCATCCATCCATTATTTTATATTTTTACATCGCAGTTTTATGTTTTGTTCTAACACTTTTTTGATTATTTATTTTCTTCCTGAAATGTAATGAGTATGATGTATATCTGAGCTTTCAGCATAGGAATGGGATCAGCCATCGTGAAACTGGGAAATATGTATTACTGTAATTTTATAAGCTGCTGCTCAGTGGGTTTAACTTGCCAGTGACAGCTGAACCAAAACTTTTTGTTGTTTTTCAGACTGCAGACGATTGTTTTCAAAGGCACTTGACTTTGTGTTCTGTTTGGGTTTTGAGCTGATAGTGGGTAGCAGCTAATATTAAAACTGTGAATTGTACTGTAAACAAAAGAATATGGCCAGATTATTGTCGCAAGATTTCCTTATCATTTGAATTGTACAAAACAAAATATTATTTATTCAGTTTTGTTTTTACGCTGGTTAGTTGCTTTTCTGTATGCTATCACATAAGTCATTTTTAGGAAGACAATTTTGTTTTTAACAGATCAAGTTAGTCAACATAAACGCGACTGACATTGTTGACGGAAGGCCGTCCATCGTCCTTGGCTTAATATGGACCATCATTCTGTATTTCCAGGTAACACCCATGTTCACGTTAGAACATGATTGGTTGTTCCAAAGACCGTTGCCAAGCTCGCTGTAACAGAAAGTCTTCTCACTCTGCTTCCTGCAGATCGAGGAGCTGACCAGTAACCTGCCGGCCATCAGGTCGCTGTCTAGCAGCACCTCATCTGTAGACAGCAAGGCCAGCTCTGAGATGGCCAGTCCGCCCATGAAGAGGAAGGTGGTGACCAAGTTCCAGGGCAGCGCCAAGAGAGCGCTGCTCAGATGGGTGCAGCACGTAGCATCCAGGTGCGTCTCCTCAACGGGGATCTTGCTCTTGGTGATTCGCATGCCTGGAGATTGAGGCACTGTCGCATGATGATGGTGCATGTGTTGTGTCTGGCCTTCAAAGAGCCATCTGTTGTTAAGAGACTGTGCATGCTCTGTGCTAGAAGGCATCCAGGCATGGAGCCAGAGACTGTCATTTAGCTGTGCATTTTTTTGAGTTTTAAGGCACCAGTTCCTTGAGATAGACTGTAAATCGAGTATTGACTCTGTTTGAATGTATCTGACTGGAGAAACGGACTTCAGCTGGGGTCAACACACACCATCGCTGTTCAATGAAAACCTTGTATGTTCAGTATTTGATGATTGTGAATGAATGGAATACACTCATTCTCCTTTGTCTACTAGTAGCATTTGACATCTAACTGACCAATGAAAAGATGTTTCATTAAACCATTTACTTGACTATTGTTTAACTTGGTACTGTGTAACATTATGTTCTCATTACGTTGTCTTAGATTTATTTTCTTTGAAAATCATTTTTTTCATGCTCCTGAAATAAAGGATTTTTGGAGATGCGTGTTTTTCATTGAACGGTGACGATGTACTGTGCTTGAAGGCTTCTGAACAGAGAACCACAGACTACTCTGGTAAACTGCGCATCGATTGTGTTTGCATGGTGACCGTCCAAAGACACCTGGCCATCGAGGTGAAGGACTTTGGGCTCAGCTGGCGAAGCGGGGCGGCTTTCCACTCAGTCATCCATGCCATCCGTCCGGACCTGGTGGACATGGAGCTGGTGCAGCAGAGGACCAACAGGGAGAACCTGGAGGAGGCCTTCTCACTGGCTGAGAACGAGCTCGGCATTCCGCGACTGCTGGATCCAGAAGGTACCATGAAGTTTGCTGTTACCAAAAAAGTTAAATCATACTTACACTTTATTCAGAAAATGAAATTTTCAAATAAGAACCAAATATTTCAATTTCAATGCACTAGATCAACTAGTCTAGATCTCTGGGGACCAAATCGGCATGTCAATTTATGTCAATTTATGCTATTTCCTCGAAGAAAAGACAGATGTAACTAACTTATCTACATAACTCAACCCAGGAATTCCATCTGACGACATCCACCCCCCATTCTCATTATCAGAATTCATGTGTTATAGACGCAAGCAAGATCTATGTTACAGTTACATCGTATGTTATATTAAGACCATCTGGTACTGTAGTATAGCTTTACAATTAAGGTAACTGAGACTTGCGGTGATGGACTTGGATTGGAGACAAGAGGGGTCCCCGGATCACGTCTCCAGAAAAGACTTTATTGCTTTATCCTTACGCCTGATTATGTAACCTGAGTTCTCTTGTAAGACATCCTAGTGTGTAAGTGCGAAACCTGAGACCGTAAACATACTCAGGGTCCGTGGGTTACAGTTTGCGCTCGCCAGTCCGTCCCATCTCACCAGCCACACGCTTTCCTGCTGCTCTGAGCCCGAGCTGATCGGCAGCCGAGCCGC
The DNA here is from genome assembly GCA_026784285.1 of Stomatorhinus walkeri. Taxonomy (NCBI): domain Eukaryota; kingdom Metazoa; phylum Chordata; class Actinopteri; order Osteoglossiformes; family Mormyridae; genus Stomatorhinus; species Stomatorhinus walkeri. Next base: position 16,560,241 of record JAODUD010000026.1, read on the forward strand.
ACGGTGTCCCTCCTCATGCTGTGGCTGGCAGAGTCATTATGCACCAGAGCATATTTTATTCACAGCACAGGAGGGATTAATTTGGCCAGAGCAGCACAGTGGGAGACGAATCTCCAGACTTAAGCCCAGTGGTGACAATTCGTTGGTGCTCTTATGTAACAGCTCAAGGAAAAGGGACAATTTGAGAAGTGTTTGCATTTAAATTTTGGGGATTAAAGAGGCAATGTGATTTATATGTTCTAAGTTCTGAGGTGTTAGTTTCATGACCATAAGGGCCTATCGATTTTTCTACAGTGGAAAGTTTTAAGAAATTTCTGCTACAAAAAATTAATATGGTGTATACATCTTATGTACTGTCTGGTTATTTAATTTCAATGAAATACTTAATTTTGTTTTGAAATGATATTACTTAAAATGTGTTGTCAGGTGTCAGACTTGCTTTTGCTGTTTGTCCCCATAATATATTTCTCTCCCCGTCGTTGAAGAATTTGGGTATGGTGCTACTGTGTAGGTTTCAGGAATTCACTTTTAATGTGACTTTCTGTATTCATGAAATGCAAGCTTTAAGTTCAGAACAGGTGCCACGTTCAATGCAGGCTCGCTGCCATGTGGCGTTCTGGCGGGAAACAGAGTCTGACTTCAAAGATATGGAAATTGTACTTTATTTTCTGGTATCGTTATTATTATTCTGCACATTTTCCATGTACATATATCCATATTTAAGGATGTGTTTCCTCTCCCTGCAGATGTCGACGTCGACAAGCCGGACGAGAAATCCATCATGACCTACATCGCCCAGTTCCTCAAACACTACCCCGACCTCCATGACAGTGAGACAGACGGACAGCAGGAAGAGGTATTTAACTTCATTTTCCCAAGGAGTCAGTACTTCATGTTACCATTTTTAATGTTTTTTCCATACTTCATTCACCTCATGCACAAAAGCCTGTATTTGATCCATTGTTATTAATATAGTTATTATTGGAAGCACCAGACGCCTCAGCAGTGAGCTGTATACAGGTGCAATGCTTAAGATACGCATCTTTATGAAACAGTTCCAAGGGCATATTCTGCACACAAGAATTAAAAAACTAAGAATTTCAAGCATTTGAGAAGCTAACTGTTTCAGTATTAACTGTTCTATATTAAATTAGTTCTGTAATAGATCTGCAGTTTGACGAATATGAGGCGGCTCAGTGATATCAAGCAAGGAGAATGCTTAACATACTTCCACCAATTAGCGCCATTATTATTAAATACAAATAGACAACTCCATTGCAATATGGGTAACACGCAGGATTTTGGTTAGTAGTCCGAATATGACGCATCCATCGTGAAGTCTTTTAATTTCTATCCATCTGTGTTGTCTGGCTTTCTCTCCACCGTCTGTCTTGCACTCTCATAGCCGCTTCTTGTGTTCATCCCGACTTTTGCACTCTCCATCCCTAAGCTGACGGTAAGGCCATGCTTAAGAACATTCCGCAGTCCCACAATGCCGCGCGTTGCCCTGCAGTGTTTCCCAGCATCTTTATGTGTCTCACTCACTGTCTGCCCTGTATTTTTACTCCTCATTTTTATTTACATGCAATTTAATATTGCCCCCCCCCAGGCACAAAACTACTTTAATATTCTGGCCACAAGTGAAATGAAAAATAAATGCTAAATAAAAGTTACATTTAAAATTAACTACTTTCCTTATATTGCCAATAAGTGAAAAACACTATCAATCTGATGAGGTGGCCCATATTTGATGCCTTTTCCTAAAAGAAAGGGATTAAACAACAAATAAGATGAAAAAATCTTGTACACAGTTTTAAGAGTCTGCATTTTAAAAGCACAGGTTCATGGTTCATGGCACCTATGTTTATGATACCTATCAACTTTATCAGATAATCTCATGCACAGTGATCACACTATCCCCTCTTCTGTTGTACCTGTCTGGAATTGCTGTGGTGTAGTTCTGTCGTCCGGTGTTGATTGTGGAGAAACTGCCCGGTGGCAGCCATTGTTTAAAAACCTGTGCCCCACCCACAGAGAGAGGACCGCAGGATGCTGAGGGAGCTGAAGACCTGGCTGGGCCAGTTGGAACGGGAGCTGCTCCGGGCTCAGGGGGCTGAGGGAAGCTTGTCTGACAAGTACCAGGTGAAGAGCGGGAATGGAAGAAGTATCGTCCATCACTGAGTCTGTGCACGGTCATGGTCGATCATTTAGGCAACACAGACCTATGGCACCTAGGGCACCGTCTCCTGAGGCAGCACCGACTTAGTAAACCGTCAGGGCCAATTCCACAGTGCGGCGAGAGAACCATCCCAGACAAAGTGAAAATGGCTGGTGAATCCTGCATAACAAGTCGCACGGGCTTCGACGGGCTCTGTCTATGCATATTTGAATTACAGCGGCCTAACAAGGTAGCTGAGGATTTCTCCGAATGTTCTGGAACATGTAAGGGGTGGTCCTCTTGAATAAGCCTCACGAAGACGCTGTTGAGCGTCCCGCTGTCGTTTTGTTTCCTCCAGTAGGACAAAGTTATATACTTCGCTTTCATTTGGTTTATAAATAGCCACAAGAAGGATTCAGTCAGTTGCCAAGGCTCTGTTTTCCCTCTCAGGCCCTGCGGGCAGCCGATCCGCCGTTGTGCTCACACGGCGTCTTTTCTCAGGCGTTCAAAGGATTCCGGGTGCAGTTCGAGATGAAGAAGAAGCAGATGGAGGGATTGCTGCAGCCGGTGCACAGGGAGGGGAGGCTGTCCTCCGACCAGGCGCTGGTCAAGCAGGCGTGCGAGCGGGTGTCCGCCAGGGTGAGAAGTAGCTCGCCTCTAGCTTGCTGCTTTTCAGTCCACGTCGTCTCCTTTGGTTTATGTTTGGCTTCCTGTGGTTTTTAGCTCTTAGACTGGCACATCCACCTAGACAAGTCACTTCCTGGCGTGCTGGGTGTTATCGGGGCCTGGCTTCACCGGGGGGAGATGGCACTCTTCGAGGAAATTTCCATTCAACAAGCCCATGAGGAGACGGCCAATGTGATCCACAGGAAGTTAGAGCAGCACAGGGTACGAAAAAATGACAAACGTAAACTGGCTTGGAACAATGGTTATAAATGTGCTACCTTTAAACATTCATGCACAAATGCTTTGATTATGTATCTCGAATTACACTAGTGGCTAAAATTGTGGAAACAGCTAGCATTTTTATCATTACACTTTGAAAATTATTGTATTCGCAGTAATGTTTATAAATAATCAAAGAATGTTACATATTTCATACATTGGACGATTACATACGTAACTGGACTAACAGTTGCATCTCTAAAAATTGGGAATATTTCCACAATTTGGGCCACTAGTGTAGGTCAGAGTATTGACGAAGGTTATTGTTTCGATAAATTGTGCGTAAACAGGAAGTGTTAAAAAGTCTGGAGGGACACAAGCCCACCTTCCAGCAGATTCACAAGGATCGCTCGGTCAATGGGGTCCCTGTACCCCCCGAACAACTTCATGACATGGCTGAGAGGTGAGCCTAAAATGAACGCATCAGCCCACCCGTCATAAATTCATTAGCTAGCATGTATCTCTGACTACAGATGGAACATGCTCAACAGAAAAGCTTTTCCGTTGGCAGATACAACTACGTGTGCACATCGTTCCAAGTCCATATGATGAAACTGGACTTTTGGGAGATGAAATATCGCTTGATGGCGTTTCTGATACTGGCCGAGGCCAAGCTGAAGTCCTGGATCATCAAATACGGCCGAAGAGAGTCGGTTGAGCTCCTGCTACAGAATTACATAGTGAGTGGTCCGTGATTGGTCTGTTGACTTGTGGTCTGTTAATATTGGCTGATCTGTGTTGTGTGTGCACACAACTGGCTTGTAAGGACCTTCTCATTCAAAATAGTCGTTCATTGAGGGACAGAAGTTCTTCGAGCAGTATGAGACAACCTTCCACGTTCTGAAGCAGGCAGCCGAGGTCTACCTCAAATCTGATTGCTCAGGTAAGTCTATTCACTTTCGACTTCCATTTCAGCTGGTTTTATTTTTCGGCAATGCCGGCTGCATGTATTAAGCATAGTAAATAAGCGCTAGTAACTGATTAACGACTACAGTTCATCCATTGCTGTAAGTAATATGTAAGTAATAATTGTTTGACATTTAATATAATTGTCTTCATTGTGACTCTCATTAGTGATCTCGTCATGCATCTCTAATGAATTTTAGGCCACAACTGTGTATTTTCGCGGTCAGGGGAGGTAACAGTAATAGGCTAATTATGAATGTCATACTATAGGATTTAGAACTTAGGATGCAAACTGATGAAAATGGGTGCAGAACTTTACAAACACGACCCAGTTTTATATCTTGTCTTATTAGGGCATTGTGGATATTCTGTGCATGGTAATGCCCATACTTCTCTTTCTCCTAATTATAAACATGTTAAAGTGAATTGGAGTTTGAATTGTCTGAATGTGCAAGTGAATGGTATGTGTGCTCTGTGATGGCTTGGTGCCCCATCCTGGGTTATACCCTGCCTTGTGCCCTGTGATGGGTTGGTGCCCCATCCTAGGTTATACCTTGCCTTGTGCTTATAGCTTCTGGGAGAGACTCTAGAAACTCTCGGCTCTGTATAAGACAAATAGGCACAGAAAATGGATGGATGGACTAAACGTATATTTAGTTGTGTTTTTTAGTATTTATTTTAGCATTCTGAATATTAGAATATTTTGAAAATGTCATTTTCTGCGTCAGGTCTGTTTAGCCAACGTTGCGTGTTCTTTCAGCGGAAGAATGCGAGGAAGTGAGCAAGTTCCTGAATGACACCACGGCGCAGTGGAGAAACCTTTCAGTGGAGGTGCGGAGCGTGCGCAGCATGCTGGAGGAGGTCATCTCTAACTGGGAGAAGTACAGCAGCACCGTGGCCAGCTTGCAGGCCTGGCTGGAAGACGCGGAGCAGATGCTGAACCAGCCCGAGAGCGCCAAGCGCGTGAGCGTCGGCGCAGATCCCCTGTCTGATATTCCTGTCCCCATTCAAGGTCCCAACACTTATGACCTGTCACTTTTCCCTGTCCCATTCCAGGAGTTTTTCCGGAATCTTCCACACTGGATTCAGCAGCACATGGCCATGAATGATGCTGGGAACTTTCTCATTGAGACCTGTGACGAAACCGTCTCCCGGGACCTGAAGCAACAGCTGCTTCTTCTCAACGGCAGATGGAGGGAACTGTTTGTTAAAGTCAAACAAGTAAATAACTTTTAACACTTTTTTACAGTCATTAAAATCTTGATGCAAACATGGTACACTACTGGTAAAATCAACAAATATATGTATAACGGATGGTTCTCAGCTAACAGGGAACATTCCCAGAATGTTATATGAAGGTTTTTTCAAAGTTACTAGAGAACGTTCTTCCTTTAGCATTAATGGAACGTTATTTCCACATTTTGCATTTTTACATTCTTCTGTCTGTTTCAGCACTATAACGTTATTACCTGAGCATTCTTTTCACGCAATTAATGTTGCAAATGATAGTTTTATAATATTTAAAAGGTGCTATATATGTACACTACAAATACACTATCCAGCCTCAACCTCCTGACCATTGCAGTGTAAAGCAACACTGTTACCCACTCCTCTACCATACCTCTCCTCTGCCGTGCCTCTCCTCTGCCTTGCCTGTCCTCTGCCATGCCTGTCCTCTGCCTTGCCTGTCCTCTGCCATGCCTCTCCTCTGCCTTGCCTGTCCTCTGCCTTGCCTGTCCTCTGCCATGCCTCTCCTCTGCCTTGCCTGTCCTCTGCCATACCTCTCCTCTGCCTTGCCTGTCCTCTGCCATGCCTGTTCTCTGCCTTGCCTGTCCTCTGCCATGCCTCTCCTCTGCCTTGCCTGTTCTCCGCCTTGCCTCTCCTCTGCCATGCCTGTCCTCTGCCTTGCCTGTCCTCTGCCATGCCTGTCCTCTGCCTTGCCTATCCTCTGCCATGCCTGTCCTTTGAAGGTTTCCATGCCTTAGTTGTAACGTTTGATAAAAATTCCTAGAACAAAAAGTTGTTAGTGGGGTCACTGCAAATACTGGGGTGACTGTAGGAGATGTTTTGAAACCGTTTAGCTGACTCACTTTGGCAGGCATAGTATCATAGTTTTACACCAACATGATGATAATTTATTTATTTATTTATAATTTTTTTTTTTTTTTTTTTCATTTACATTTTTATTTTGGTCATTTGGTTTTACAGAGGTTCAATCTTAGAAACATTGCCGGTACAAG
>JAODUD010000026.1:16566589-16586756 GCA_026784285.1 Stomatorhinus walkeri
TATATTCATGTTGCTCAATGCTGACTGATGACAAAGAATGACTGTCAGCAGATATCATGATCCTTAAAGAAACAGATGCAATCAAAACATTGCAAGCTCAAGTCTCCTTGGGACCTCTACAATTGCACCCTTGAGGGAACCTCTTAATATAAATGGATTTGATGACTTCTAGCATGTGTATTACTGGAGATGAACACATTAGCGAAGCACCCAAATACATGTAACTGGAGGCTGTAGAGCTGGGTTATCGAGCTGTAGAGGGGCTGCTTTCAGAAGAAAGCTATTATATTATTGATGGTCTCTCTTGGTTCATCAGACCTCATGCCTGAGATGCGTTAGCCCCAGGGGTTGGGTTAGCATTGGCAGTGGAAACAGGTGTAAGCCGCATTCCCACCTTAGGCATATTGATTTCAGGGGGGTGCAATTTGTCGACCGGGATGGGACGATGAAGTGGTGCTGGCGGTGAAATGTGTTGCCTTGGCAGCAGATTTTACCACTGCTCAATAGCGGAATGACAAATTTCCCAGACATTGCACATTATTTGCGGGCAGGAGACTTCTGGAACTTCAGAGGAGAGGTGTGTGGGATGTCCGTGTTAAACGCAGCTATGTGGCTAATCGGTTTATGCTAAATCTGGCTGCGCCTCACCCTGTTGCAGTATGCACGGGCAGATGAGGTGGACAAGATGCGAAAGGACTACCAGGATGGAATCTCTGCCCTGAAAGCCTTTGTGGATGCAGCTAATGAAAAAATAAATGCCTCTGTACAAGTGTCCTTCTTGAACATCCGGTCTTTCGTTCAAGATATCGAGGTGAGTGACACTCATGATTCTCTGATTTCCTAACCAAAATCTCCTGTCAAAAACACGTTTTAGTACAGCTTTACTTGTGAGTGTGTGTGTGTGTGAGAGAGAGAGTGAGAGAGAGAGAATTTTATGATGCAGTTCTCTCCAGTACACCTTGTGTTAAGTCTTTATTTAAGTTCAGCTGCAATACTGCTTCATGCTTGATACACCGTTTTGTCATGGAAATCATCAAGTAGACTTTGTTGGTCATGGATTATGCAGGACATCAAGCAAAAGATCCCCAGTATGGAGGCACAGTACAAGATGGTTACGCGAAATACCCAGTTGCTGACCAAGGACACTTCCCAGGAGGAAGTCACGCAGATGCTGAGCGCCATGGCGACCATTAAGGAACAGCTCTGCAAGGTGACAGATCAGCCTGCTTGCTTCTCTGTCAGATGAATCAATGATTTGCATGTTACTTGGCAATTAGTGCTGCAGCTTCAAGTACTTTGGATACATTTTTTTTATGTTGTTTAACTTTAAAAACCTGTGAGACTGACTAGATGCTTTCTGTACACACACCATCTGGCCAAAATTAGATTATACTTTTATGATAAATGTTTTAATAATCTGGTAGCAGCTTAGACTGAAAGTACAATGTTCCACACCAGATTCAGTTTTCTCAGTTTTCATTTTAATTATTAATAATGAGCATTAATTTCACAGGAGAACAGACAGACGATCTGGTTCTATGACTTTACAGCAGTGTTTCTGAATCCAGTCTTTGGGGACCCGCAGACAGTCCATGTTTTTGCTACTGGCAGCTGGGAGGTAGCAAAAACACGGACTGTCCGTGATTCCCCGAGGGCTTGGTTGGGAAACACTGCCTTACAGCAATGTTGAGCTAAGAATTCAGAATGATCTGGTTACAGACTCTTTTTTCAGACTGAAAATGGGATTCAGGCCCAAATATGCTGTCATGCATCTTTCCTCTTATCTTTAGTCACTGCAGTGCACTGGACTCAGGGCCGGCCCAATGCATAAGCAAACTAATTGGCTTCTTATGGGCCGGCGGCCACCAGGGGACCCCCCATCTGAAGGAAGATGACAAATGACAACTAGGTCAATCACATTTTAGGCAGGGCCCAGAAAAGGGTTGGGCCAGCTCTGAATGGACTGGTTGCTTGGAAGTCCCTCATTGTGGTTCCTGTGTCCCCTTTCAGATCAGGGAGCGGTGTCTTCCTTTGCTGCGTGAGTCCCAGTCGCTGCTCCCCCTTCTGGAGGAGAACGAGAAGCAGATCACCAGCTTCTATCAGTCCCTGGAGAAGGCCTGTCGGCTGCTATCCAATCACGATCCCGAGTCTCCGGTCGACTTTAAGCAGAAATGTCAGGTACAAAAACACTCCCTAATAACTTGTTTTCAAAATTGACTCTCTGAGTAATGGCGCTTAATTAACAGTGTCATCTGTCCATTTAAAGTTTCCATCACCTTTTCCAGCTAAGAGACCCAGGGGGGGTTTGGAGCCTGTCCCAGGCAGTGCAGGGCACAAGGCAGGGGAACACCCTGGATGAGCTGTTAAATGCAGGTCACACACATACACAGGCCCTCTCTCTCTCTCTCTCTCTCTCTCTCACACACATGTTTGTATCCATTGCTTTGTGGGTACCATCCATTCATTTCTGTGGGCAAAACCCTAATTCCATCAATGACCTTAACCTCTACCCAGCCCTAACCTGTTTTTTTATTACATTAGGTTTTTATTACATTAAGGGGGACATTTCGTCCCCACAAAGTAATAAACCTAATCCACACACACACACACACACACACACACATCACACCTGTGGGACCTGGGTTTGAGTCTTTGCTCTGACTCCATTTGAGTGGTGCTTCTATGCTCTTCCCATGTCCTCATGCCCCCCTCCCAGTCAGAGACCAAAAACATGCAAATTTACCAAACTGTGTGTATATTAATGGTGTGTGTGCCCTGCGATGACTTGGTGCCCCATCCTGGGTTATCCGATGCCTTGTGCTTGGAGCTTCTGGCATCTGAATCCTCACAACCCTGAACAGGACTAGCATGGTTGGACAAAATATTAAATTAAATCTGATTGAAGCCACACAACAGGGGAATATGATGCAAAATCCACAGGACAGAGTGTGTGTGCGACTCGAACCCCTAACCCTGAAGGAGGCGTTACTGACACCCCTTAACAAAGTAATTTAATCACATTTGGTCAGAACTTGAATTCAAACCAGCAAGTGCAAACTAGCAAAGTTTTTTTTTACCGTAAAATGATTTTCTTCATGTACTGACTAAGGCAAACATCTTGAACAAATATTACAAAATATTGCGAAATATTTCTTTAGTTTTTCACACATTCATGTGTAGAGATTTCTGCATTAATGTGATCATCTAAACAGAGTCAAACTTTTTGCACCGTCAGCTTCCTCGTGGCCTGACGGAGCTCTGCAGCTGCCAGATGCTGCACGCAGCTTCTCATACCTCATTTTCTCACATTGCGTCACGGTGAAGCTCAGCTTAATTAAAAGTTGCTAAAAATATAAAGCGCTGCGTGGAAACCAGTTTTGTGCCTGTCCTAGCTTGTTTTGTTGATAGCTTGTTCTGTTGGTGTAGATTTTAGCTGCAAAGGAAAAGTGGTCAGTAGGGAAGCTAAATATTTAAATAAATCTTTTTGTTGTTGACATGGCCTTGAAAGACAGAGAAATAACTGCCTTCAGCAGGTGATTTGAATTGCATGATGACCGAGGTTATTTGGGAAATAGTGCATTCTAATAATACAGCTTCCAGACATTAAAATTTATGCTTTTGGTTCAGCTACTTCGGTAAGGAAAAAAATTTAACATTTTTCTGGTAATCTGGTCACTGTAGATTGTCACAGTGTATATAATATATCATAGAAAAACAAGCTGGCACAATTCTTCAGTGATTACGGTGAATCAGTGTTTCTGGGAAAACTGATGCTGAGGACAGGATCATGTGATTGGATGGTGGGGGGAGGGGGTCACAGAAAAAGGACTTCAGCTTAATTGTATTTCCCTTGGGTGAAGAAGCAGGAAGGAGAGAGGACTAGACAATGGAAGCAGGGAAAAAATCAAACGGTCAAAGTACAAGCAAGTTTCAGTGCTGGCAGGAAGTGGGAAATTCAAGCACACTCTCAGCAATGAGTGATCTGGAAGGTCAAAGAAGTCACCGCTTTCGTGTCTTACAGAAAGAAATAATTATTGCATGTTACTTATTGTTTTATGAGTAATACCGTGAAACCAAATCACCTTTGAGGTCCCATTATCTTTTGGTGAAGCGTTTCTCTGCACTCTGTAGCCCTCCAAGAATTCTGAGCCTTCTTGTACGATATGCTCGTCCTCTTATTCCGCTTCAGAAGCTTTGAAAAGCCTGCCTTCCAGAGAGCTTCTTGCGCTTCTCGGCCCAGCAGGGGTCCATGCTTTTACCCGACTCCTAAAGAACGGCTGACTCGACAGATCCGCCATACAGCGGGCCTTCCGATTAGGCGTGGAGAGGGCGTGTCCGCCGTGGCAAAGGGTGCTCGGCTATCTCAGCTCATTACCGTCGAGCCGTTAACAGCCTTACTGCAGGGAGGCTTAACTGATTACTTATTAATTAAAGTAATTAAATGACTGAAAGTTGTTAGCTCAGTGAATTGCCAGCTGTCCATTCACACAGCACCTCAGGACAGAAAGTGGAAAGGCATCCAGATGCTTAAGATCAAACACCAATTGTTTATGGTGGAAACAGTTAACAATGTACAGTAGTCTAAAACAGGCAGACATTGGGGCATATTGGACCACCTTTAGCTATTTCCATGTGTCCACTATAGGACCTTCTATTTTTCTGCCATTTATCCAGTACAGAGCGACGGTGAGACTGGAACCCATCACATGAAACATAGCGCAAGGTGGAGAACCTTCTTGAATGGGATTGAAGTCTGTGGTAGCTGTAGTGAATTAGTAAGATGGAGATTTCAGGTGCAGAGAGTATAAATCCAGACCAAGATTTTGTTTCAACCAACCAATTCAGTACTCTATGACTGTGACTCTTTATACTACTGGTTGGTTGAAAAAAAATCTTGGTCTGGATTTGTACTCCCTGGACCTGAAATCTCCACCTCTGGCCATATCCTAGGTGACGGAAGTTAGCCACTTTTTGCTAATTGATTTGTTCTTTTGTTCCAGGAGCTGCTCTCCCTGCAGCAGAACTGTAAAAAGTGTTTGTCTATGATTGAGAGGAACCATCAGTCTGTCCAGAGGGCTCTGTGCAACAGCAGGACACTGCAGAACCTGGATAAGTCCCTTCTGCAGAAACGTGTGGTGGAGCTACAAGCCTCTTTGCAGGTCAGTCAGGGTCAGCAGTTGGCTGTTGCCAAGACCTTTTTTATTCTTAATTTTATTCTTACAGACAGGGCATTGTTGTATCTTTAATTCCCAGGCCCCCATCCAACATCCCAAATGTAGTCTTCGCCAGTTCTCTCAAATAATTGGGAATTTGCAAAACAAGCAGGGATCTGACAGGCATCTTCCGATGTCGTGCTTCTGCCAGACGACGGTCATTTCACATACTGCTGGTTGGAGGGCGTTATGTGAAAGAAAAGGCTTGGGACTCCCTACTGCTCAAAACGCGTCCCCCCCCATGCAGTGTGATTAAAGATTCAAAAAAACAAATTCCAGTGGCTCAGTACTGACATGATCCAAAATAGCCCATATGGTCTTTTCATGCTGTGTCAAAAGCATCAAGTTTAAATACAAAAATGCAGAACAAAAAAAGGTTCTCATTTCAGTGACTTCAATGATGCCATGACTTGATATTCCAGTCAGGTCATAATGGAGTAAGACGTTTATAACAAAGAGTCATTGTGAATAAGTGAGAGTGACATAGTTGATTACAGGTATATCGGATAGGATGGACACCAAACTTGAAATCCACAAGGTTCCCTATATTCCATTATGTCTCCCCGAGCTCAGGCCATGGTGAAGGAGTCAGCAGACTGGAGGAGACACCTAGAGGCTAACAGTAGCCTCATGAAGAGGTTTGAAGAGTCTCGTGTCGAGTTGGAGAAGGTACTTAAGAGTGCCCAGGCTTCCCTGAAGGAGAAGGGGAACCCAGAAGAGCTGCTGAAGGCGCACACTGTAAGGAACGCAGGGGGCCTTGCTGTGCCAGTCTTACCTCGTTAATGTTAATACGACTGTTCATCTTATACTGGCTGCTGCGTGTTCCAGGAGTTTTTTGGCCAGCTTGATCAGAGAGTCCTCAACACGTTCCTAAAGGCGTGCGACGAGCTCACAGATATTCTGCCTGACCAGGAGCAGCACAGTCTGCAGGACACGGTCAGGACGCTTCATAAGCAATGGAAGGTCAGTCTATCACGAGAGCGCCCTAAAAGCACAAAGAGGCAGCCCAGACGTGAGCAGGACCTCAGCAATGGGAAGGGTTTCGCGTCCTGCAGCACAAGCTATTGGTGATGCACCTTGAAACCGCATGTACATTAAACAGCAAAATCTGCACGTCCTTCCCAGGACCTCCAGGTGGAGGCGCCATGTCACCTGCTGCGCTTAAAAGTGGAAGTGGAGCAAAGTCGTTTGATGACGTCTTTACAGGAGTGCCAGGAAGAGCTGGCTCGGGAAGATCAGTGTCTTCCCAGCATGGGGAGTGAGAGACTCATCAGGGAGCATCGGGTGAGCCTGCATTGATATTCAGGGCCACTAGGGGGAGTCTTGAGTTTTGGCTTTTTTTGGAACACGTGTTTGTTCTCCATCTTTTCTGAGGTCATGACGGATGGATACTCCAAACATTCCAGGATAAGTAAGTAATGGTTCTCTTCAGGCCTTTTTCAGAGATAGCGGGCCCCATCTGCTCTGCGAGAAGAGACTGCAGCACATTGACGAGCTGTCCCAGAAGCTTCCGAAGAGTGACTCCGCCCACCGAACCCTGGAGAGCGCCAGGGCCGCCTTTGACGAGGTCATGGTCCAGATCAGTAGGACCCAGCAGAAACTCCTGGAGCACCCTGACAAGTGGAAGGAGTTCAACTCCAGGTGAAGCAACTCAAAAGTACTGTCACGTCACCTGTAATCATTTCAGACATCACGTATCATTTGTATTGGTAGTTATTTCAAGTATTTGAGTCTAGAATTGAAGATGAAATGATCACATTGAAACGGTTCAAAGTAAAATTCCTCTAATCCTGCTAATTACTTTAGGTTTATTCAAGGGTTACCGAATTTATAAGAATTATATTTGTCAGTTCCCCTGTGTAGAGTATAAGCCAGTGAAGTTCACGTAACATAATTTGACTGAGGATACAGCATGTGCTTCTCTAAGGGAATTAAAATCAATTCATTATTGATTAAGGGTTTTGATTTAGCTCTTTGTTATATTTATTGCTTGGTTTTCACACTCGGAAATGAGACCTACTCCAGCAAAACCATGATTAAGTAGGAAATTTCATATTTTGCTGTTTTGAAAAGCCCTTTTAATGAGTTTCAAAACGATGTATAACATCATGGGATAGCTTAGAAATTGAGTAAGTTAGAGTAATTTGAATATCAAAAATTGTGGAAGGCTACTTTTGAGAGAGCTGTTCATAAAGTTTGACAAAAAAGTCCCTTCAGTATTCCTGCAATAGAATAAGTTTATACAATGAGTAAGACATCTAAATAAAATACATACTCATGCATGGATGTATTTAAACGCCCTGTGGCAAACTTGCTGTCCTTCTACAAAGTGTGCAGTTCTTGTTTGTTTTCGCTAGTGCTGGCTAGCTCACTTTGAAGAGGCTGTCATACTCCATCGGTACATTGCGGCTCTAATTATCACCTTTTTTGAAATCTGACAGATGTAGTTTTTTAATGTATGGTGAGCATCTTTAAGCTATGATAATGGATATATACCTATCAACCTGAAATATATAACGTTAAGGTTAAATCAGTTTCAACCAGGTAGACCACTTTTCCTCGTTATGTGCTTGAGTGCACCATCTAGTGGGGTCAAAAAATGCAGCAAATGGTTCATGAAGCTTCATTTGGCCATCACTAATTAACACAAAAGCAGAGGCTAACCCTCATGAAAACAGTACCTTGTCTGTAATTAGTTGGCGCTGGGTCATATTTTGTTCATGTCACTGTCTTAGCTATATTTGATGTTTTGTGTTTATTTGAATTCCCTTCTGTCACCATCCTCTAGGTTATCCCAGCTCTCGTCATGGGTCTCGTCTAAGGAAAGCTGGCTACGGTTGCTCAGGAATGACGCCAGCAGTCCCGGAACGTTCGGGCAGGTGAAATCCGCGATTCAGGTGAATATTCAGCACCCTGTGACAGATGCCTGACAGGTGAAGTGTAAGGAGCCTCCATAGCGGATGACCTGAGGGACTTATTCCTGCTGCAGGAGCTTCGACATGAAGCGGAGAACCAGGAGGGGAACCTTAGTTGGCTCAAGACTCGCCTGGCCGCCCTGGTAGAGGTCTGTGCCGAGAGCGAGGCCAAGAAACAGGCCGCTGCTCTCAGCCAGCTGTCCTCGGACTTCAAGAGCCTCCTCTCGTCATTGACTGAGGTAACCATGCCACCCAAAATCATATTTTATCAATGTTCACACTTCAGTAAGCCTTTACAGGTCTATTTGAGCCACAGATCCCAAACCTTGTTGCCATGAAAACCACCAAGCTGGTCTCCTCCCTGATATTTTCAGTAGAGTCTCATACTCTGATGATAGGGCGTGACAGATGATCTACATTGCAGCTTACAAAGACGAGGATTTTAAAGGCTAAATAACATACAAAAGAGACCACAAGATAACACTAAACACATTTGGGAAAACCACAGGTACATAAGACGTCAAGGACCAATCAAACACAGAGCAACAACAGCGATAATGGCCACCCAATGAACATGACACAAGCAGGCAACTACTGTGTATACACAACCAATGAGGCAAGACAAGGAGCAGGTGTGGTCCACTGACAGCCAACCACAGGGAAAGTAGGTAACAAGGGAAAGGTGAGGATAATAACAACACACTAGGTACTAGGGCCAGTAGCACTAAGGACTAGGGAAACATAAAAAATACTGGGAACATAAGTGAAATAGGACATAATAGAAGACATCACCAGGCAGTGATAATCAGAACCAAAGACAGAAAATCAAAAAGACGTGAACTATACGATATACAAGGACGATTAATTAATCAAGGTGAAAAAAACTCAAAATGTCTAACAAAGTTGAGGTTGGACTTTTGCCAGCCTCACACCCTCAATGGCAGGAGATGCTCAAGTTCTGTGCTGCACGCTCAATCCATTTGGCCGCATGGAAGCCCAGGGAGCAGGGGAAGCACGCAAGACTAGGGCAACACAAAATGGGATGGCCAGCGACACCTGCTGGTCAAACAGGGAAACAGATGCGACAGGGACGGATCCTGACACTCACACTCATGCTGTGTCCTCCTTGAGACCTGCTGCTTTCTAATATGATGATGGACCCATGTGGACTGTAACGGAAGGGAAATGCTTCTGTCTCCTAGTCTGAGAAGGTGGTGTCGGCAGTGGAGGACTGCGTGCAGTTCCAGGAGGAGGTACGGGGTTCTCTGGGAGAGCTGCTGCAGGCTCAGCAAGAGGCACAGGTGGAAGCCTGTAAAATCCTGGACTCGGAGAGTGTGAGAGAGGCCCAGCATTTGCTCCTCATGCATCAGGTACTGTTACTCACTGTTAGACTCCCCTTCTTAGCATGCATCCAATATAAACTATTACTCACCATTAGACTTCTGTTAGTATACGTCTAGTTTAAACTAATATTCACTGTTACACTTGTTACACCTGTTAGTTGACATGCAGTATTTTGATTATAAAAGGAACAATCAATGGGAGTGTCCTTATTTATGACTTAGTTACTTCAAATGACTCTAAGCTAATCTACTTCTAGAAGTATAAATTGCAACTCAGTCATTGATTGTAACCTGAAGCTCTATTAAGACATGCGTGTTCATGGTAAGGAAGATGTAACTGCTGTTTTCCCCTCCCTGCATGAATGAAGGGGTGATTCTAGGGTTTTTTAAGGTGGGGGGGGCATAAGAGGGGCCATAATATGTACCAAGGGGCCAACCTTATCATTAGCCAATAATATTTTTTGAATCAGTGAGTGACAGGGGAGGGAGGCATTCTGGTGGCCAATAAGCTTTCAGCTGGGCTCAGGATCCCTATGGCTCCGCCCCCAAATACAGCCCTACTCGAATGCAGCCTTTTACCATAAAGGGGGACATGCCTCACTCCTGCAGCTTGCTTAATCTCCTTGTGCACCCACGCATCCAGTCTGTGTGGTAAAACCATACATGCTTACTGGACTCCACAGCAACAGCTGAAACGTCTGCGGGGGAAGAGGAGAGACATGCAGCAGCAGATCCTGCGTGGCCAGCAGCTACAGGGGGAGCGGGGGCTGAGCCTCTCCCTGCAGCCGGACCTGCAGAAGCTGGAGGCCACGCTCAGCACCATGGACCACACCATAGAGGCGCAGCAGCACAATCTGCAGGTACCTGGGCAGCGTCCCCCCAAGGCCTGTCACCTGTGTGTGCAGGCATGAGTGCTTGTGTCATGGTTTGTGTACCTTTATCAACAGGTGACACTGGACGCGTGGCAGGAATTTGAAGACCAGCGCAGGGGGGTCATAGACTTTGTGAACAAGGCCTATCCCATTCTGGACAGGGAACCCATATTTAGCAGCACAGAGAGCTTGTCAACAGAGCTGGAACAATCTAGGGTGAGTCTGCAGTGATCCAGGTGCTCAGAGGTATGGCATCAGAGCCCATCCTAGGACTGGAACCCACAACTGTTAGGCTACTGGGCGATGATCTTAACCTTGACGTCCAATCATTTTGTTTCTTTATGTGGTGAAGAAGTGCAGTCATTTTCAGAGTTTCTTCTTTTGGTCAATGGCTGTATGCAGGAGCTGTCCAAACTGTGTGGGATGCAGGCCGCACTGGTAGACACCCTCCTGAAGAGGGCAGCAGAGATCCAGCTCGGCCCAAACAACCTATCCCTACTTCAGCAGCAAGCCCGCTCTGCCAGTGAGCAAGTGGACCGTGTGGAAACAGGCCTCAAGAAAGAGTAATAGCTTCCCCTATTTGTTGAAATTAGAACTGCAGTGCGACATTATCATTTTGTAAAACTTCTGTTCTCTGACTCATGTTAGCCTCATGCAGGGCTGGCCGTTCAGGGTGGATTTGTTCATCTTTTCCAGCGTTAAACACCTGGAGGCAATAAAATCCAGATGGGAGGAATTCATTAACACGTTCGAGGCGTTTTCCACATGGATTTCACAAAAAGAGGGGTTACTGGACCCTCTGACCGCATCTTCTGCGTCACTCAAGCAACAGATCGAAACTGTGAAGGTACACAACTGCTGTGTTTCTTGTTGTTTAAAATGTATATAACCTAATTTACCATTTCTTAGATACAAATTGTGTGTTTGATGCTAGACAGCATGTATACCTCTGTATGCAAAGTGGTTTTGTGAAAGCTTTGTTATCGTTGTGTTGTGTTTTAAGGCTGGTAGTAGATTTTTGCTGGCATTAATGGAGGCCTTGTGTCATGTTGCAGTCCGTGCACATAGAGCTGAAGCAAAGAAGCGAAACGTTGCCCTGGCTGGAGGCGGAGTCTCAGGCACTTGGGAGTTTTGTGTCATCGGGAGAGGCAGCTCGCATCAAGGCTCGGCTGACTCAAGCCGGCAGATACTGGGAGGAGCTAGGGGAGAGTGTGGAGCAGCTGATTGGCCGGCTGGAGGAGAGCTCCGCCCACCTTCAGAGGTTCAGTACCAATCTGGAGCAGGTATGACACAGCAGACATGTTTGAAGCTTAAGTAACTAATTGAATTAATGAATCATTCTGGCCACATGTGTATTCATGTTTTTTTTGTGCTTGATTATTACCGTCACCTGTACATTTTTGTTTCTAAGGTGAAGTCCTCCATTAGTGAGCTGAGTGAAAAAATGGACCATCCTATCAAATGTTGTACTTCCTCATCTGAGACCTACAAAACGCTTCAGGAACATATGGTGAAACTTTATTATTATTGTGATACAGCTGTTGTTATAACTTCCTAATAACCTCTAAAGATGTACCTGCTGGTACATTTGATTCAGCCAAAGTGCTGAAATGAAATGGTGCCTGCGTTTGCGTGTGTGTGGATTAGGTTTACTGTCCCCCACAATATAATAAAAACCTGTTATTTTGACATAGTGGGGACCATTTTTCATGTCCGCACAAAGATCTGTGAATGCAATCAAAAAAGTAAAAACGCCAAAAGTGTTGTATTTTGTTTGGTTTCTTATGAATAAGGTTAGGGCTGGGTAGGGGTTAAGGTCGTCATGTTGGGAATAGAGTTTTCTCCATAGAAATGAAGGGAGAGTCCCCACAAATATATAATTACAAACCTGTCTGTGTGCATGGTCACTCCAGGACGTGAGCCAGGCCCTGGAGCAGCTGAAGGGTACCATGCTATCGCTGTCCGCCACAGCGAGCAGGCTCAGCGAGCGGGATCGGGCCGAGGGGGACGTGGCTGCTCTCCAGCAGGCCTATGAACAGGCCCTCCAGCAAGCCAAGGAGAGGCAGGGCCAGCTAGAAGGCCTTCTCTCTCTCTGGCAAAAGTAAGACATGGAGGAAAAAAATGAGAGGGACAAGAAGGGTTAGCCTCTGCTTTTGACATGGTGCACTCAAATCATGCCCCAAAATAAACCAAGAGCACCATCTGGTGGCATCAAAAAATACAGCAAATGGTTCATGAAGCTTCATTAGCCCATCACTACTGTTAATTGTGTGATAATGGCCAAGAGTTTGCCCCTGTGCTACACTGCGACAACGCACAGATATTGCGATTTACATTAATTAATGCATTTATGGTGAGTATATGAATGTGGAAGTTTCTGGGTGAGGTTGCTAAGCATGTAAATAAAGGGGCACAGTGCTGGACAAAGTCCCTGTGGTGCCTTCAGCAAGCTTCACTGATGCCCCCACCCCAGTAATTTGTACTTCCCAGTTTCACTTTGGATAGGACAATGCATGCTGTTGGGGGGGTGTTGTCACTTTGCTAAGTCGATGCCTCCTCAGAAGACGACCCTAGGAGGCCGCCTGTTTCACCTTATAGGGTTCACTAGTCCTGATGGCACCCCACTGTGTGTGTTCTTCAGGTTTGAGAAAGAGTTCTTCAGCTTCTTGTCCTGGCTGGATGGATGCGAGACTCTCTGTAGCTCAGAGTCTCAGTGCCTTCCTGCAGATACAGCCAAGCTTCAAAGCGAGCTTCTGCACTTGAAGGTAGCCGGCAAGGTTCTAATCCTTGTTTCGTTACATTTATTTGTTTTTTTGATGAAGTATAGGTTGGACCTAGACTTTTGAGATCTCTTTTGCTGAACCATAACTTTGCTATATAGGACCTGCAGTGTGAAGTTTTGTCCCATGAGGCAATTTATGACATGCTGTTGAGCCTGGGCGAATCCCTGTACCCTACTGCACCGGAAGACAGAGTGAAGGAGCTGGCAGAGGACCTGGACCATTTGGGGAACAAAATGAGGTCACAGAAGAAGGCTTTACCTCAAAGGTCAGGGGTCTGACCAGGGTACACTCATAATCTTAACATAACATGACCAAATAATATTCATGCATCTGAGATCTGAACCTTCTCTAGTTTGCCTTACTTGATTGACTCTTTACTGCTTTGCACAGGAGTTTGGACAGACTTCTGTTTGGTGAAGAAGTTTTCTTCACTTGCTCTTCCTTCATAGGATTCAACAGCTGCAGGTCCACATGGACCAAGTGGAACAGTTTGACCAAGCTCTGCTGGCCTTCTCCCAGTGGAGTGAGAACTTCCTCACTGGCCTCTATTCCGAGTCCCAGGTCAGCATCACCGACCTACAGCCAGCTGCCACTCTAGTAAAGGTATGTCAGAACATGGTCACCGAGTGTTCTTACCTTCTTTGTTTATCTACCTGCCTTTATCATTGAAGACTGACTCTTAGTCTTTGTCAGGAAAGGGCAGCCTCTCTGCAGAGACAGGCCAGTGAGATGAAGGAGCTACAGAAGTTTGTGGACACCCTCTCCTTGTCCTGTGAACCTGGCGACCTACAGTTGCTTCAGGGCCGCCTGGAAGACTGCTTCCAGCCCTTCCTGGAGGCCCAGCAACTGATGGGCCACCGGCGTGACGGCCTGGAAAAGCTAGAGGCATTCCTGCAGACCCAAAGCGTGGCCGCCAATGTGCTACTCGGACTGAGGCAGACAGTAGAAAGCGCCGGAGCCTGGGACCAGGGCAAGGTCCACGAGCTGCAGCAGGAGCTGAAGGCCATTGTTCCCGACATCGGGCGCCTGGAGGCGCTAGCAGTCAGCCTGGATGGGAGCCTCTGCAAAGCCCGTTACCACCTCTGCCGGGAGGAGCATCGGACTTCCTGCCGGGTGCTGGCGGACACCCTCAGCTTGGAACTGGAAGCCGTGCAGAACCTCCTGGGCACCAAGCAGAGTGAGGCCGAGGCTCTGAGCGCGCTTTGGGATACCTTCAGGCGGCGTAAGGAGCAGCTGCTCAAAAGCGTGGAGGACATTGAGGAAAAGGCTGACCACCAGGTTCTGGGAGAACCAAGCCTGCTGGCCCTGCAGCAGAGGTACTTCTAATCATTGAGTCACCATTTTATCTCACTGAACCAATGAGAAGAATTGATGAGGTCTCCTAACAATCTGGACTTTCGCATCAAGGTCTCTTATTTATCACCTGTAGGTTGCGCTTCTTCAACCAGCTGGAAAATGAGCTGCTGTCCCACAAGCATGAGGAGCAGTGGCTGAGGGAAAAGGGTCGGCAGCTGGCCCAGAGGGACTCCGAGCTGGCGGTGGAGGCCCAGAGGGACGTCGGTCTCCTGGAGGCTACCTGGGAGGCCACCCAGAGGCTCATTGCAGATGGGTGGGTCTTTAGCTTACCTGCACCCTCCATGGGAAAGATCAGTGAGATGCTCTCACCCATCTATAGTTGCGCGTTAGCATGGTGACTAGCATCCCTGCTTGTCATCTGGGAGAACAGGGTTTAATTCCCCCTTTATTACCCGGCTGTTCCTTGGAAGCTCTGTTTGTTTTACTAGCCATTGCATGGTCTTATTAGGTTCTTACTTTGTTAATTATGTGTAGTTGTGTTGCTGTTTGGGTTGTGGCCTGCTCCAGAAACTGCTTACACTTGTACTTGGATATTCATTGTAAGCTCACCCTAACTGCCTATGTACCTCCTTTGAAATGCGCTGTTTGCCTCACTGTAGGACAAACATGTAAACGTGTAAATGTAACCATGTACACCCCCCATTTAAAGCATGCTTTCATTAATATAAAAAATTTGGTAACTTTCTATGAATGGCATATCTATAAGAATCTATGAACATGTTCATAACACTGTAATGTTTTACAACTGTCAGTAGAAGGTACCTCTAGTGCTTTACAGATGACAGCTTCAAAATAAAGCGTTATCGAAAAACTTATTAGCAACGATCACAAACCTGTTTAGCATCATACTATATTCCAAATTATGTTCCAGTATGTAGCATAGTCGCTTTGCTGATTTATTCAACACTTTTTTAAGCAAACATATAAGACATTCACTGAATATTTCACTGGGGCAGGTTAAGTACCCCCTGGCTCTTAGATCAGCACCCTCTGTGTTATTCTGCAAGACTCCCTGCTGGTTTTGTGTTCCTTCAAGGACTGCGATATTCATTCGCAGAGCTATGTTCCATTTGTATAGCCAGGAGCAGTGTACCGCCATGGTGGACCTCACGAGGGCTTTCCAGAACATGAGGTCGTCTATTAGCGCTATCCTGGACAACGCGGAGAGCGTGGCTGAGATGAAGGTCGCTGTCAAGGACCAAGATGACATCAGAAGAGCCCTCTCCCGGGTGAGCTTGGGATTACAATGCTGCTCCTAAAGCAGACATTCAGAGATGTTCCCCTTTCAATGGGAGAATGGAGTTCAAGATAAAAATATGAAGAGATAACACAATAAAATGTAAGCAGGAAGGTGATTGTATTCAGTCAATCCTATTATATTTTAAATGCAAAAGTAATAATTTTTTATTGTGCAATTGATTTTTCTCAATTATTTATATGTTTTAAGTCAAGTGAGATTTATTTATATTGCACTTTAAAAACACCTATTGCTGACTAAAATGCTTTACATAGATCATAAAATCACAGCATGACGATAAGGCACAAGGCCAGTGTAAAACACAATCTGATGCACAATCTGCTCTGTAGCCCATTGAAGTCTATTTAAATGCTAATGAAAACAGGAGAGTTTGAAGTGTAGATTTAAAGACTAATACTGAAGAACACCTAATGTACAGTGGTAAGTTATACCAAAGCTTTGGCGCTACGTCCGCAAATGCACGTCACCCTTTGTTTTCAACCGGGACTTTGGATGAAAGAAGCTGGTCAGAGATCTCGGCGATCTTGACGCAGTATGAGGGCATTGCAAACTGGCGATATAAGGAGGGGCTAACCTGTACTGAATTGGTAGCCAATGAAGGAAGGCCAGGACTAGAGTTATCTAAGCCCTCTTCTTTGTACAAGTTAAAAACAACACAGTAGCAATTTGGTCTAACTGTAGATTGGGATAGGCATGACTGACTTACCCCAGTGTACAGAGAATATTAGACTGACTGTTCTCTTATTTGATAACTCATATAATAATCAGTGTTTCCTGTATTGGCTTCAGGCATGTTACAGTGAGGATTGTGACATTTGATTGGTTTGGTTACAAATAGTACTCAACTAGTCATTTCAGCACATTTACTCACCGTTCATCTTCCAAAGCATGATGCAGTGAAGACTGAGATGACGAACAACCAGGGGGGGCTGGACCAGTTCACCGGCACGGGAAAGCGGCTGCTGAACGAACTCAAGAGGATCCCTGAGTGTGAGACCCAGCTGGTGAAGAAGGACATGGACGCCATTGTGGATCAGTGGCTGGACGTAAGGGAATGTTACTGTTTCACATGTTGCTCTAGATGTGCATCAACAAAAATAATAATGGTTTCACAGTAGCAAAATAAAAGGTTGTAGCTCGCGAGTTGGTGTAAACACAACCCAGACATGTGTTCCTGTTTATGGGAGTCGAACTGGGTATTTTCATGTTTACTTGACGCAATAATGAATATCAGATTATCGTGTCGTCATCTTATGAAGAGCGCCATTTGCCAACGAATGAGCGATTAGTGCTGCTTAGTGACTCACATACTGAAGGCGAAGACTCTTAGTCTGTCTTTTTAAACTCAGGTTTTTTAAACGGATTGGTAAGATTTCTGTTTGATCCCATGGGCGCAATCGCCGACTCCAGAGGTTTAACGGTATAGGCGACGTACAGAGTGCTTGCAAACAGGAGCTCTGCAATTTAATGCACATCTAATCCCCACACTGTCTAACCTGCATGTTTATCCTGTCATGCTTGCTGACAGAGAACACAGAAAAGTCAGAGGAATGTGTCTTCCTATCCCACAGCTGTCAGAAAGGATTGAAGACAACATTGATCGACTCAACCGTAGCTTGATGCTGTGGGAGGAAGTGCTGAAGATCAACGAGGAGGTAGATGGCTGGGTGCACAGCTCTGTGGCTGAGCTCAGCGAGAGCCTGAATGACCTTAACAACAGCCGAAGGATGGAGGGACGGCTCGCCGAGTTTCAGGTTGGGATCTTGTGAGAGTGACACATATCTGCTCACCAATATAAACTTTAATTTTCACACTTGTTCACTTGGCTTGCATCGAAGCAAAAGATTTGTGGGTGAACATATATCAAAGGTCCCCGAACATGTTATTGTATGTGTAGTGGTGTACTCTTCTGCAGTTTTTCTTACCTATTTAATTTATTACCTGTTTTGGTTTTATTACTGTCTCTCTATGTGTATTTATTGTCTTTTTACTGTGGGAATTTTTGCACATTCGTCCACAAGGACATTTGTGAGGTGAGACACTGATGTAGATCTCCATTGTAGTCAGTGTTGGGAATTTCAGGTCTGGAATCTACAAATCCAGACCAATACTTTGTTTCAGTTGCAGAGTACTCACCTGGTTGGTAGATTCAATATCTTGGTCTGGATTTGTAGTTTCAGCACTTGAAATGCCTAACACTGACTGTAGTTCCCAAAGGTGTTCAGTGTGTTGAGGTTTGGGCTCTGTGTGTGCCAATCAAGTTCATCTACACTAAACTCACCCAACCATGTCTTTATTTACCTTGCTTTATTCACTAGGGCACTGTCATGCTGGAACAGAAAAGGAGCTTCCCTAAACTGTTCCCACAAAATTGGAAGCTTAGAATTCTCCAAAATGTCATGGTATACCATCATACCATGACCTCACAAATGCTATTATGGATGAATGGGCAAAACTTCCCACAAACACACTCCAATATCTTGTGGAAAGCCTTCCCAGAAGAGTGGCAGCTGTTGTAGCTACAAAGAGGGAACCAACTCCCTATTACAGCCTATGGATTTCGAATGGGATGTCCTAAAAGGTTGTTGTAATGGGCAGGTGTCCCAATGCTTTTGTCTGTATAGCGTATTTCTTCTGTTAAGACACGGGATTCAATAAAGTTCCATCTTATTCTGTTATCTTATCTTATTTAATGTGCATGCATGAAAGCCATGGTTTTTATCTGCAGGCTGAGGTGGAGAAGAATGAAGAGAAGCTTAAAGTTCTGCAGGGAAAAGTTTTGGAGCTTAAACAGTTAATGAAGAGCCAGGAGACCCCAACAGAACTGCAGGTAGATCCCGGAAACAGGGTCTGCAGAAGTGTACTTCAACTGATTTGAGCTTTTTTGGAGTATTTTGAAGCATGACAGATGGTTGCTTTGTGTAAGTCATTCATTTCTTTTTTTGTGTTGCTGCTGTTAGGTCATGGACACTGACCTGAAGAAGAAGATTATCCAGGCCCAAGAGGTATCTGAACAGGTGAGAACTACTCTCAGCGACTTCCGCTTCCAGAAGCAGCAGCTAGAAGACTTTGTGACCCAGATGGCAGAGTGGCTGAAGAATGTAGAGCGCTCGCTGTCAACATCGCAACAAGGGGCGAACACAGAGGACATCTGTAAACTGAAGGTAGGTAATGGAGTGTCATTCTGCCACAGTGAAATCAAGATGTCAAGAGAACGTATAGCACCAGTCAGAAGTCTGAGCACACCTCTGAAAACAAGATGACAACCCAAAGCAGACTTTATGGTCATGTACTAAGAATTATCCTGTGAACAAGGAGAGAGATGGAGTGCTGTGACAGATGACCTGCCCCCCACAATCCCCGACCTAAATGCTATAGAGCTGCTCTGGGATGAGTTGGATCAAAGAGTAAGAGCAAAGTAGCCAACTTGTGCCCAGAACTTGTGGAAACTCCTTCAGGACTGTTGGAGAAGCATCCAGGTGGCTACATCTGGAAGCTGGTTGAAAGAATTCCAAGAGTCTACAATAATGTCATCAAAGTAAGGGGGGTTATTTATTTTGACAAGTCTAAAATTTGAGGAAAATTCTAAGCTGTTAAAGCTGTTAAGCTGTTGTCGTTGAGATATTTGACATGTATTACTTTATTGCCCCAAGGTCTTTTAGTAAGAGGTGAATAACAGCTAAAATAGAGACAAATGCATTAAACACAGGTGTGTCCAGACTTTTGGCTGGTGCTGTACCAGGTCGTTACAAAAATAGTTGGATTCTACTGTGAGTTCAACTTCAGCAGTTTCTTCAGTTTTTGAAACAAGATGACCAAGTCACTTGGTTAAGGTGCATTTATATTATTGAGAAGATTGGGTTAGCTAAAAACACTATATATAAATTTGCTGTCCCGTGCGTGCGGCAGGAGGTGCAGAAGGAGTTGCTGAACCAGCAGGGTAGCATCGACTCCACACGGGAGAACCTCAACAACCTCTGCAGGAAGTACCCCTCGGAGGAGCTGGCCAAGCTGGGAGCCACACTGACTGAGCTCATCAAAAAGTACAAAGCTGTCCAGCAACTCTCCAACAAAGCCCTGGGTTCCCTGCAGAACAGCCTGCAGCTGCACTTCAGTGGTGGGGCGATGCCAGAAACTGCTCAGTACTCCTATAGTGTCCTGCACATGTTCTGTTGTAGTTTGGGGTAGGGCTGCTGTAATTAGTCGACAAGGTCGATGATGTTGATGCTGAAAATGCATCGGCTCAATATTTTAAATCGATTCATGCATTTTTTTTTTTTAAAACAAAATTGTTTTCCTAGTTTTCCTTTAATATCACTATGTGAATGAAACTATGAAAAATAGGCATTAGTGGCAGCCCTAGTTTGGGGTGGTACAGGGCTTATAGATAGTCGGTGATACTCCCTTAATTCAGTAAAAACATTGCT
>JAODUD010000026.1:16591240-16611032 GCA_026784285.1 Stomatorhinus walkeri
GTGAGTGAGATCTGCTGTGTGAGTGAGATCTGCTGTGTGAGCAGAATGGGCCTCGGGGTATTTGCCATTGATCTCTGTGAATCCCTAAATGTAACCCCCCCCGCCCCACCTCCCATCATGAAGGGACGGGTGAAGGCAATGGAGGACCTCGTGGAGGAGCACAGGCGGTACCTGGAGGCGGTGCGGGAGTTCAATGATTGGCTGACCTCTGCCAAGGAGGAACTCCAGCGCTGGTCCGACACCTCAGGGGACTCGGAGATGCTGCAAAAGAAACTCAAAAAAGTGCAGGTCAGCTGATCCGGATTGATCCAGAATCTGGGCACAGTGGTGTAGAAAGTATGATCGCTGACAATGGACAATTTTAATGATCATTTTAAAATGACCATGACAGCTCAGTTTATGCTACGCCTCACACTTTTAGAGTTTCTGCTTTTAATTTGTTCCCAGCTCTGTATGTGTGTAACTGGATGCATGTTTAAGGATGGCTAATTGAAAATTATGCTGACAGTTTTAAACTGAATTGGCATTTTCTTGCTGAACTGTATTCATCTATCTGTATTCATAAAAAGTGAATCAGAATCCTTGTATTCAAAAGAACAAAAAAATATGATGAATTTGTTGTGATGCAGGTGGTGACATGAGGTATAATAGTGATGTCCAAAGGGAGCTTCAGAAGTAGTAATCAAAATGAGTAATAAATAAATAAATGTATAGACATATAAATTGCATCTCTTTTTCCACGTCTGCTTCTAATTAATAACTAGACCCACTCTTTTAACAGCATATACGGTAACCATATAAAATTTACCTGGCAGGAGCTAATTGACTCACGGCCCCGGGGCAGGGAACGACTGACCCGCGCAGAGCAGCGTGGGGCGACTGCCCGGGAGCACACGGCGCCGGCGGGCCGCGAGCTGATGGCCCGGGAAGAGCGCGCCCTGCTGGGTGCCTGGGAGCAGTGGGACAGTGACGCGCTGCGGGCCCGCGCCTGCATCGAGGGCGCCCTCACTCAGGCTTCCAGGTCCGAGCAGGAGTTCAACCGGCTGGCTGCACAGCTGGAGCAGGATCTCTGCGAGAGGAGCAGCCAGATCCAGGCTTGGAGGCAGAAGCTGAATCAGGCTGAAAGGGAGGAGGAGGTAGTGAAAGGATGGCAGATCGCTAAGGTAGATGTTTTTAGGCTCCCTGGCTGATAATTTATAATAATCTTCTTACTCCATTATGACCAATAACGGTTAACGAATGGATAATTGAACGACCTCAGGGGTTATGTTCCAAACATGATTATGACATAATAAATAAATAGGTAAATAACTACTGTCACCAAATAAGTAAATAATTAATTTAACTAAATACCAGTAACTAAAAAGTAAATAAAGTACAACTGGATGCTATTAACTGTATGTTATTAAATATTGTATGAGATGTTTATACTCGTGATCATAATAAAAGTTTGATGACTCCTGAATGGGCATTGCTATCATACTATCATAAAGTCGAACCATCATAAAGTGTGGAGCATCTATACCCACTTTTATACAGTAATATACAAGTGTTTTTCAAAAATGTGTCTAATATATGTTTAATTTAATATTATTCAACTAATATAGTTTCATTTTATGTAACTGGGCTTGACACATAGCGGAATGCATTTTTACAAATGTATCTCAGCCCTTTATATGAACTGTCTGGTGAGATTATAATCTTTTGAGGTTTTTCTGTTTTCCATTAGGACACCCTGGAGGGTTTGCAGGAGATGGAGCCCATGCTGGACAGCTTGAAGTTACGGTTAAACGATCTTTGCTGCTTCTCCAGAGACCTGGGCTCTCAGCTAGAGAGAGTGTCTGCTCTAATTAAGGAGTACAACAGGTAACCTAAAGACCACAGCTTTCCTTTGTCAAGTGAAGAAGGCATGTAATCTGTGTCAGTTATTTAATGCAGCGTTTCTCAGCCTGGTCTTCTGGGACCCTCAGACAGTCCACATTTTTGCTCCCTCCCAGCTGCTCACCCGACAGTCCACATTTTTGCTCTCTACTGGGACCAGGTTGAGCAACCTTGATGTAGTGGATACTGGTCTGAATTTGCAGGTAACGTAACGCTGTAAAGTAATTCTGGGGCTTTCCTTTTTCCCAGTCTGAGCCTCCAGGCTTCCCAAGAGTGTCAGAATAAGGAGAAGGTTCTGGAGCAAAGGTTCCGCTCCACTTTGAAAGACTTCCAGCAGTGGCAGGTCAATGCCAAGATCAACACTGCCAAGTGCTTCGACGTGCCCCAGAACATCCTCGAGGTCTCTACTGCCCTGCAGAAGATCCAGGTACAACGTTAGCAGACTCCCAAGATGACCCGGATCAGCATGTTCATTGTACTTTTCCATATAAGGATGATAATGTGATTTTTTTGCACTCTTTCAACTACAGTAAAAGTAGAACTTCAACATGCAACATGGACGCCATGTTAATAATGGGTTTCCCTATTATTTTACCACAGTCCAATGGATTCACATTCAGATTATTCCCATTCAGTCAGTGTCACATGGTTTTTCGGCTTCTGTTGGCCTACCATACTCTTCCAGGAGTTCCTGAGCGAGAGGGAACAGGGCCAAACAAAGCTCAGTGCGGTGGCCTTCAGTGGAGAGCAGCTCAGCAGCATCATAGCTAGAGACAGAGTGGAAACAGTCCGAGCCAAAGTGACCAGTGCCAGAAAAGACTGGAAGGCGCTGATGTCCAACTTGCATCAAAGGGAAACAGCCTTACAGGTACAGACGATCATGTCTAGGGGTGATTTTGGGCCAGGACTATAATTCATACAGAGGGACCAACCTTATCATTAGCCAATGACGTTTTTAATCGGTGAGTGACAGGGCAAGAAGCACTCCAGGGGCCAATTAGCTTTCAGCTGGAGCCCCTGTATTACCCATGCAGTGTGCTTCTGCTGTGCTCATTAAGACTCCACCATCCTCCACCAGCTCCTCTTTGTATCGTCATGCCATTTGCTCAGCCAGCTGTGTGTACAGTCGCTGTGTCCACGTTCCAGGACCTGCAGGTTCAGATGAAGGACTTTGAGGCGAGCGCGGAGCCCCTGCAGGAGTGGCTGAACGTGACGGAGGCAGCAGTGCAAGGCAGCAGCACGTGCTTGCAGGACCTGCCCTCTAAGAAGCAGGAGTTGCAGCGGCTTCAGGTATAATGCTGTTGTATCTTTGGACACTTAACTGAATTCTTCTTGTGAGAATGCTTAGCTTAGTGGCATTTGTAACAAAGTTGGTTCCTTGACAATTATGTGTATGTTATGAATACCTACCTCATTTGTATATCACTTTTGCCAAGTGAATAAATGTAAGTGCTGCCATAAACAACCATTTTCTCTGTACAAGTTGATTGACAAATTCATGTGTCACAGGGATGGGAAGATGGGATGGGGGGTCGTCTTTGGGCTTTGGGTTTAATAAAGCAGGGTAAAAGGGGCAAACGGAAGAGATGGAGGGGGAATGGGCTGGAAAACAAGACAGATTTTGGGTTAACAGATGGCTGTAGGATGCCAGCATCAAGCTCTGATCATCTAGTCTGGACTGTTATCGTTCATTTTATCGACATTCCCAGCTGAGACCTGGATATCGTTCCTGTAAGTTGCATTGATTCTTTGTGGGATGTGATTAGCCACTAATAGCTTATATGTTTCTTTGCAGGCTATCGTTGAAGAATTGGCTTCTCAGGAGTTGCAGCTGAACAAACTGAAAGAGAAAGCTCACCTGCTGTGGGAGGGTCATGCCGCGGGGAAAGGGTTCCTGCACAGAGTGTCCCAGCTATCTGCCCAGTACCTGACATTAAGCAACTTGACCAAGGTAACCGTCACCATTTTGAGTTGCTTCTAGTAATGGCTGCTAAGATTCTCCGGAATCCACTTTTTCTAGGAGACAGGAGGTAGTTAAGTATGGGATAAACCATGTTGAGGACTGTGGTTGTATGAAAATAACCAATAACAACTTAAATGTTATCTAGTTGAAGTTGATTACAGTCGCAGTTTATTTTTCAAAGGTTTTTTTTTTTTACTAGCATTTAGTAATGTTCCAAAATGTTCTTAAAGATACGGTCCCTATAAGGATAGAATGTCTGATCAGGCTGCTCACTGGAAGCGGCAAGTATGTTAAGTTACCATGGAAACCATCGACAGACTCCATTTTGAAAACCAAGAAAAATCACACGGATAAGAATGACTGCCGATTTCTGAGTGAAATGTCAGAGGTTTTTGTATGAAAATATTTAATAAAACATTGAAACACATTAATATAGAGCTCATATTAAGCTGCCAGAAGTTACTGTGCAGTGACATGGAACTAATCGACACCCATGTGACGTCTCTGGGCCAATCAAAAAACAATATTTACCAGCGCTGTTGCATAATCTTTATTTGTGATTTTTATTAGTAATGCGGCATTTTTAATATGTTTCCATGTGAATTAATGATATTCAGTCATTTACTATGTTGTATTTTTATAACTGAAAATTGCATGACGGGTTCTTAGCAGTCAAGGTGACATGGACCTAACAGGATCTGTGTGACACTCTTGCCTGGCAGGAGAAGGTTTCCCGCATGGACAGGCTCGTCTCGGAGCACCAGCTCTTCTCACAGGGCCTTAAGGAGCTGCAGAACTGGGTGGCAGACACCGACCACCTGCTCTGCAGCTATTGCACGCCGACTGCAGACAAGAGCGTGCTGGATAGTAGGAGGGCCAAGTTGGAGGTAAGAACAGCGACTTGGTCTGCACTGTGCAGATAAACACACCCCATACACATCTGACCATAGAATTTAATGCAACACAATATAAGACAGAAGGTATCATACCTAAAATTATTAAACTGGTTAAAAAGAGTTTGTTGGTCAAGTGTCAAGAGTATTTAACCCTAACTATATAAACAGGTTGTCAGATTTTTACTTGTTAATCAATTGCTTGATTAAGTGATAGCGAAATCATTGCAACCCATTGGCTATGCGAGTGTGACACACCATGCCTGTCACTCTGCGGCTCTCGCTGCACGCTTCCTTCCTGTTTCAGGCCTTGCTCATGGCTTGGCAGGAGAAGGAGATACAGCTGAAGATGCTGATTGGCCGGGGTGAGTCGGTGCAGAAGAACACCTCCCCCGCGGGAATCCCCACACTCTGCAAGCAAATCCAGGACCTCAAGGACTCCTGGGACTCCCTGCTCTCTGCCTCCATCCAGTGCAAGAGGTGGGTGTGCAGAGGAGGACCGGCCCAGTTAATGCTCAGGAATAAACCCTCAACTCTCCCTGCACTTCCCAGTCTCAGCAATTAGCCAGTATAAACATAACGTAATGAATGGATGTTCATTATAGTGTGATCTCAGGTGGTGTTTTCACTGTGGTGTGCTGTTAAAAGTTCAGTATGTGATGTTACTGCTAATTAACTTTTAAACACTTGGAATTGCTGTTTCAAATCCTTCTACATGAAATTTTTATAACAATAGAAAATACTCCAACTCTTCTTGGTGTCCCTTTGGCAGATCGTAATAAGTTGTAGGTATTAAGACTGTAGAAAATTGTAACTAAATCTAGGGCACAGTGTGGTCTCAGCGCAGTCACTCTCTGGATGTGATGTGCCAATACAGCCAGCTAGAGGGCGCCCTCTCCCAGTGGACCAGCTACCAGGAGGATGTGCGTCAGTTTGTGGTCTGGATGGAGCGAGTGGAGGAGGGCCTGCGTACCTCAGACAAGCAGCACTCCGAAATGAGGGACAAAGCTGCCAACCTGGGGAAAGCCAAGGTGTACTTCATGTTTTATTGATTAAACAATATATCCATCCATCCATCCATCCATCCTCCATGCTTATCCACTACTGGATTTTTTTTGTAATTATAACCATATTTTTCTCTAGTAATTTAGATACCTTATATACCTCTGGATGTGCATCCTCCATTAGTATTAAGTATTTCCATTCTGAAACACGAAAGCTTTTACTAGAAGTGAGTAAAGGAAGAATAAATGGTGTCTCTGTTGCCACTGCAGCTACTTTACGAGGAGGTCATGAGTCACGGGAGCCTCCTGGAGACCATCGGCAAAAAGGGCTCCGGCATGGCGGAGCACTACGTCACCAGGCTGGAGGTTCAGGAACTGCAGGATCATTACGCTGCCATCAAGGAGAAATCCAAGGTAGCGGTAATGGCGCTTTCCAGAGAGGGACCACAAATAAAACAGCTCATACATCAATGTGCTCGTTTAACTTCTGTTTGTGTTTGGATTATGTGTCGATTTTTATGTTTGGTCAGGAATTTGTGCCCTAATGTATGTTTCTCCTTCGATTTCCCCTTTCTTTGACCCAAGACTGCAGTGACAAAGGCAGAGGAGCTGGTTCTGGCCCACCAGGACTACCAGCGAAGCCTGCAGGTGTTTGAAGAGTGGCTGGAACAGCAGCAGGAGACACTAGGCAGCTGTTCCCAGCTTGAGGGGGATGTGGAGAACCTGGAGAGCACTTTGCAGAAGCTGCAGGTCAGAACATGGGTTTTGTTCCTTGGCTCCCAAAATACGAGTAATACAGAACACCATGTGTGTTAGACCTTGTGGTTCTGTATCTAGTGAACATTGAAGTCTGAAGTCAACTGTTTTGGTTCATATGTACAAGGAGCTACAGGTGCAGTGCACCGAAGGCCAGGCCTTGCTGAACAGAGTTTCGGAGAGCCGGGAGCAGGTAATCCCCTGGGGCGTTCCCCAGACTGAAGACCGGCTTCTGGAGACCCAGCAGCAGGAGTGGAAGGCATACCAAGGCCGGCTCACAGACTCCAGGGCTGAGCTGAACAGCGCTCTCGCCAAGCTCAGGCAGATAGAACAGAAGTTCC
The DNA here is from genome assembly GCA_026784285.1 of Stomatorhinus walkeri. Lineage (NCBI taxonomy): Eukaryota > Metazoa > Chordata > Actinopteri > Osteoglossiformes > Mormyridae > Stomatorhinus > Stomatorhinus walkeri. The sequence goes on from JAODUD010000026.1 coordinate 16,598,079, forward strand.
AGCACTTGGACAAGTGGTTGAAAGCCATGGAGGGCAAAGGTCAACTGCGTAGCGGCCGGCGGTCCGACAGGGAGACCAAGGAGGCCCAAATGCAGATTCTCAAGGTCTGGGCAAAAGAGAATCGCATGAAGCATGATGTCATTTCCTTACGATGCTATATCACCTGCTGCTTGACCTGAACTTTGAATCATCTCAGTTATGATTCAGTTAACATTTATATGCTGTTGATATACAGTAAGTCTACAGTACATTTATGCACAATGTGTACATGCTGTGTGATGTACTATGTAGGGCTGGCAGGAGGAGGCTCTGGTGTATCAGGAGGAGGTGGAGGGGCTCAGCATCCTGGCCCAACAGGTTCTGGAGGAGACGCATGTCAGCAGCCGCGTCAGCACCCGAGCCGCTCAGCTCACCTCTCGTTACCACGCCCTGGTCCTCCACCTGGCCGTAAGTAAACGTCTAAAGCCCCTTCAGATGTCAAGAGGTATATTTCCTTCTCCCTCTTATTATGATGTCCCACACTGGCAGATGAATCAGCCACGATTTGTTTTGGATTGCCCATATGGCTGATCTGCGGCTGTCAGCACTGAGAAGTGTCCCTGTGCTGTGCAGGACACCATCAAGCAGCTGGAGGAGGAGATGTGCAGCATCGAGGAGGCCAGTAACGTCCTGAGGACCTTCTCTGACTGGCTCAGTACAGCGCAGGAGAACTTCACAAGCGTGGCTGTCAGCATCGGCGAGGTGGACCGTGTTGCCATGGAGAGAAAGATGAAAAGACTGGAGGTATATCGGTTGGACACTTGTCATTGTTGTTGTTAAAGTTATTTGGACTTATTTGTTGCTCATATTGTGATGAAATTAACTTCCCATGGCTCAAAAAGGAATTTAGGAAGAATGTCTTTGTTTGATTGTAATATTCTGTAATGTAATGCAGAACTATTACTATGTTTGATTCTCGCTCTAAGAGAGCCTGCTACCACATTTAGTTGCACACAAGAACAATAACAATAAACAACAACAGAGTTGACTTTGAATATCATGTATGAAACAGGCCCTCCAGAGCGACATGGAGCTGGGACACACCTACCTGAAGGCCACACGCGAGAAGACAGGGAGGGCCATGGAGTTCCTGGAGGAGGAGGAGGCAGAACAGCTACGTGTGGACGTGGACGCCCAGCTGTCTGGGCTGGAAGGGCTGACAGGGATGCTCCGGGCGGAACACGGGGTGCTGGAGAAGAGCCTTCAGCTGTCTAAGGAGTTCCTGGATAAGTACAAGGGCCAGGCCCAGTGGCTGGAAGAGACGAAGGCCCTGCTGCACTCGCCCGTGGAGCCCAAGATCGAGCTCTATGAGAAGAAGGCACAGCTGTCCAAGTACAAGGTGCTGCTGTGTTTTTCTGCTGATTCCTGCGGTAACAATGTCGAAAATAACCGTTTCACTGTGTGCTAGTTCCTCAGTCCTTAGTGGGTTTATGCAATGTTCCATTTTTCAAAGGGAACTGTGTCCAGTTCTGTGTAAGGCTTATGATTCCCAAATAACACTCTACAGTGCATGAGAAGTCCTTAATCATGCCTAATAGCATCCTTTCTGGGAGCTGGGAAGGAACAAAAATGTGGATCATCTGTGCATTCCCGAGCTTGGAAACACGGATCTAAGCAATAACAGTGCAGATATTTGTAATCAATGCTGTCTCAATGGAAAGGCTGAATAGATTAGAAAGTCACATGATCAGGCGGTTTCGCATATGTTTATTGCTGTGTTAATGTGATGGAAGAAGATGGAACTGTGAGTTTGGGCTTGATATTGCCGCCTACCAGAAATAAGGACGGATTATAAGATTCTCTCTCATTGTCCTCGAACAGACCATCCAGCAGACTGTGGAGTCTCATGAGTCAGCAGTCAGGTGTGTAATTGAGAAGGGTGAAGCTCTTCTCGATAGTGTCCAGGACCCGGCCATTAGTGAGAAGATGAAGAAGCTGCAGATAGGCTACCACAAGCTATGCAGTTCAGCCCAGGTAAGAGCTTGGTGTGGAGGACAAGTGTTTTCATGGGCGAATGAAGGCTGGGGGCGGGGTCTGCATTAAGACAGTGCTGGGTTTCAGGCCCAGGTGGAGAGTCTGGCTGGACGAGTGAAGGAACATGAAGCCTATAACAGCCAGCTGCAAGAGGTGGAGAAGTGGCTGCTGCAGATGTCCAGCAGGCTGGTGAACTCCGACTCCATGCATTGCGGTGGCTTAGAGGAAGCAACTCAGCAGCTGGCCAGACACAAGGTGACCTCCAACGGAAAAGGCCGTTTACTGTTATGCAGCTTCGATCGGTTTTCACAGTAAAACTCAACTCAAGTCCCATCTCTCCTCTCAGTGCCGCCTGTCCTTTTCAGGTCATTGACTGTCATCTTGTTCGTCCAGTTACTACGGTTTGAGTTAGTCTGCTGTCTTTGTCATATTATTTGTGATTATGTTTTCTCTCAAGGGCTGTGGAGTTTGCAGTGGGGGGAGGGGTGTGAGAGGTTTTTATATGTAATTATTACTTTTTCTTTGTGCATTTTCTCTGTGAAGCATGCTATATAAATTAAAGTTGTTGTTGCAATATTATAATTGTATTATACTATTGCATTATTATTATAAGATTTGTAATGTCTGGAATATTATTCAGCAATCTTTTCATAATTATTCAGGTTTTAAGTTGTGAGTTAAGATTAAAACACTAATCATCGTAATACGACAACTAAAGCAGGACTGCTCAGTTCCGGTCCTAGAGGACCAGTTTGTGACACACTTTGCAGATTCTCCTGCTCAAACACACCTACTAAACCCGAGAATCACCTGGTGAGCTGAAGAAGGGGTGTCTGAGCGGGGAAATTTGCAAGCTGTGCTGCAAAAAGGCTCTCTAAGACTGGAATACGGCAGCCCTGCTTAATGGAATCCATGCATGGCAATGAGTAAAGCTAATGCTATATCTTACATTTTGCAGTTGCTCAGATAGGCTTTTCTAAATCCACATCTTTACAGGCAATAATGGAGGAGATCACAGGCTTTGAGGAGCGCTTGGAGAGTCTGAAGGACAGAGGCGAAGACCTGGTTGCCAGCTGCGTGGAGCATCTTCAGCCCAAGGTCCAACAGCAGGTCCAGGCACACCAGCAGGGAACCCGAGACAGCTATGCTGCCATCTGCAGCACGTCCCAACGTGTAAGGGTCACCCTCTCGGTATGGTCTATGCCGAGCTCCTCTCGATGACCTGCTGAATCTGTAAAGGTTCACAGGCTACTTTGAGCAGTTCTGCTAATTCTCTCTAATAGTGTTTCTCAATCCGGTCCTCGGGGACTGACAGACACTTTTGACTTTCCACATTTGAGCAAAAACAAGGGCCACCTATGGGTCTCTGAGGACCAGATTGGGAAAAGCCGCTCTCTGTTGTCTGCTCCTACAGGTGTACCAGAGTCTGGACCGAGAGCTACAGAAACACGTCAGTCATCAGGACACACTGCAGCAGTGCCAGACGTGGCTCTGCACTGTCCAGAAGGAGCTGCTACCAAAGACTCCAGCCACTTTCAGCCTTCAGGAAGCTCTGAAGCAGGTGACCCAAAATGCTGCTGAATAAAGCCCTAGTTATCATATTTGTTATTAATATTTCCTGAGATAGATGTAAATGTATTTAGGTTTATGGTAATTGTTGCTCATTGTGGCTAATTGTTACAAATCCTTCTGCTGATGGAGGCAAGCCAGTTAAATCATGATAAATACCACATGCTCCGGGTTTGGCAGCGAACACTGTAATACCGGAATGAGCATGCTTTCTCTGTGCTCCGTATTATTAGAAGTGTAGCTGTGTTCTTGGCCTTGTTCCTGTCCAGGTGAAACACTTTCGAGCCCTGCAGGAACAGGCTAGCACATATCTGGACTTGGTGTGTTCTGTGTGTGACCTGTCAGATGAAATGGTGAGACGGGCAGCAGCAGAAGTCCAGCGGACCAAGCTAACGGTGACGATTCCAAGAGTCGGCCATTTTGCCTCACGTATCTGTGGTTCAGTATCTCAATATCGACCCTTGCTCAGCACAGAAAGAAATATTTCTCTTTGTTTCTCGTAATTCAGATAGAGGAACGGATGCTGAGCTGTCAGGACCTGGCCGACGGTTGGAGGGACATCAAAGAGCAGAAAGCTGATCTATCTGCTCACTTTCAAGACCTGGATCAACAGTTGCAGGGTTTCAGTCGAAGACCTGCAGAGCTGGAGATGAAGATTGCTCAGAACATGCTGACTCAGGCAAAGGTATGAGAAGGTCAACCTATAATTTTTTGGATCAAACAAAACAGGTTATGGGTACTGAACTTATAATGTTGAAATGTGGTCCAACTACCCTTCAGTCATTATTTTAGTTTAAAAGCATTTCACGTTGTATTGGAATGTCCTTTCCACTCCGCTTTTCTCTTATTGGACAGGAATTTAGCCAGCAGGTGCAGGCTAAGCAGAGCACCCTCACCCATATGACAGAGAGTGTTAACAGGCTAACGGAAGGCCAGGACTCCTCAGAGCACGCTGAGATCGGGCACCTTAACAGCACGTGGAGGGAGCTTTGCCAACAGACCAACCAGATGCTCAACCAGATAGAGGAGGATCTACAGCGGATGAGGGACTATCACGACTGCGTCAGCGACGTAGAAGTATTGTTTGACCGGGTATCCAAAGAGTGGGACAATCTCGCCAGGTAGGGGCACAATGGGACATTTTTCAGGGCTTTCTTGTAATATATGGTCATTTGGGATTCATCAAGAGTGTCGGTACATAGTAATTTAGTTGTGTTTTATACATTATATGGTTACATTTTACATTAACTGCACCCGTATAATGCCATTATCATGCATTTGTAGAACATTTAGTGAAGCTTTATAATGCATTCATAATGCTTTCATAGAATATTCATAAGCAGCATGAAAGTATACCTTAACAGCTTAATAATAACAAGCATTATAATCATATAATGTTTATTAATGTATATGTTTATTAATACATGTTAAGATATACTTACATGTTGCTTATGAATGTTTTACGAATGCATTATGAAGGTACTCAGAATGTTCTTCGAATGCATTATAAAGGCATTATGAGGATGCAGTCAATGTAAAGCGTTACCCATTATATTTTATTCAAGTAACATTTATTCCTATTTCTGGTGTTATTTTACTTAAGGAAGAACATACATATTACCTCATTGGTTCTCAGTCCTGTTTCGGGAGGACCAGAATTTTTTCATTCCAACCCACACTGTTTCCAACCAGTCACATTCATTATTAACCTTTTAAGGGCCATCTGATTCAGGCAGAGTTGGAATGAAAACATTCGGCAGGGGATCCTCCAGGAACAGGATTGAGGATTACCATATTACTTGTAGGAATATCAAACCTTCTACTTGCATTTTAGAACGGATGCAGAGAGCTCATTTGAACATTTGGAAGCACTGAAGAACCTCGCGGCCATCCTTCAAGACCAGAAAGGAACCCTCAACGATCTAAAAGAGCACAAGCACAAAGTGATTCATCGTTTGAACCTGGATGACAAAGAGCTGGTTAAGGAACAGATCGGCCACTTTGAGAACCGCTGGGCCCAACTTGAGAGTCTTATAGCAAAGAATATTGAGGACTCTACACGCACTCTAAAAGACATGAATCAGGTGGAGTTTAAACTGAGAGAGGTCAGAGAATGGGCAGAGGAGCAGCATCCAGCACTGTCTGAGGCCATGAAGATGAGTCCCCCACCAGAATTGGCTCAGAGCTTCCTTTTTGACCACCTCAGCATCTGCAGTGAGTTGGAGGCTAAGCAGCTGCTCTTGGCTCAAGCACTGACAGATGCAGACCGAGTGTTAGCCCACCTGGGTTTGTGCGAAAGGCAGCGACTTCAGCAGCTGATCTCAGAAACGCAAGTGGAGATGGAATCTCTGAGCATTAAGATGATCCAGAGGAGGAAGTACCTCAGCAAAGCTTTTACCGAACGAACGCAGTTCCTGTTGGCGGTGAATCAAGCTATTACTTGGGTTCAACAAAACGAGAAGAAGGCATTTGCTGACGAGTACACGGCACTTCTGCCCGATGATCTCAACAAGCAACTCAGGATGTGTAAAGGCATTCAGAGTAGCTTGAAGGCTTACCAGAGTGAGCTCACCTCTCTCTGGTCCCAAGGGAGGGATTTGATGAAAGATGCCACAGGAGATGAAAAGGCAGAAATTTTGACAAAGTTGCAGGAGCTGCAGAACATTTTTGAGACAGCTCTTCAGAAGTGCTGTCAGAAGGTACAGGAGCAAGAGAGACTGTTAGTATCCAGGAAATATTTCAAGCTGGATCTGGAAAGAACATGTCAATGGTTAAAACAAGCAGATATTATTACTTTTCCGGAAATAAATTTAATGAATGGAGATGCTGAGCTGTACTCACAGCTTACAAAGTATGAGGACATATTAGATCAAGCTATGGAATATGAAAATCTCCTTCTAAATGTCCAAAGATCTGGTCAGGAGATACTGCCAACTCTCAATGAAGTGGACCACTGTTACCTTGATGAGAAGTTGAATAATCTCCCACAGCAGTATAACAACATTTTGGCCCTTGCAAGAAACAAGCAAGAAAAAATTCAGCAGGCTATTGTCGCGCGGAAGGAATTTTCCACTTTTATTGACATAACATATAAAACATTAAAAGGAATTGAGGAGCAATTCAACAATTTAGGTAGGCAGCCAGTTGGCCTAATGACTGAGGAGGTTATTAGTTTGCAAAGCGATTACAAGGATCTTCTTGAAGATTTGACTAATTTGGGTCCAGATATTGTGGATTTAAATCAGAAAAAGGAAGCTTTTCGCAGTACTGGTCAACCTTGGCGACCCGATGAAATGATCCTAATTGTGAATCTTTGCAACAGCCTAAAGAGGCAAATTGAGCAAAAAATCGAATATTTAGATGATAGTCTGGAATCGTTTGAGGACCATAAAGCTATGGCTTTGCAACTTGACTCCGAGTTGAAGGCCACTAAAGAGCAGCTTGATAAGGTTAATGCAGAGACCCAGTCTGCTGAGGAAAGGCTCAAGAACTATCACGCCCTGGCTGGGAGTCTACAGGGAGCCACATCTCACCTCAAGAGGCTCATGGAACAGATGGACAACTTTGCCCCTCATGTAGACCAAGCTGCAAACCAGGTTGCCAGACAACAGGTGGTCTTGTGGCAAGAGGAGCTACAGTCTTTACAATCAGCAGTGGCTGAGCTTATTATAGAATGTGAGAGCAGGTACGTCCAGAGTAAAGACTTTCAGACAGAGGTGAGAAGGACCCTTGATTGGCTTCAGCAGGTCAGGGATGACCTGGGCTGTCCCGTTATTCTGGATGTCAAAGTAGAGAGGGTGCAGGAAGAGATCAGGAAACAACAGATAGTACAGGAGGAGGTACAGTCCAGGATTAGGATTGTGGCTGCTCTGAGCAGCAGGGAAAGACAGAAGTACACAAGTGCAAATGAACTGGTCCCTGCCCATGTGAGTACCAGCCTGGAGGAGATGGCGAAGTTGGAAGCAGATGTTCAGCTAGCTCTGAACACCAAACAGGCAAGATTTCCTTCTGTCCAATTATTTTATGAGTAATATTGTTTTTATGTATGTTTTTTATAGATTTTTTCCTTTTCACATTTTCTCTTGTGTGAAAATCTTGCATTCTTCAATTACCCTGGCTTCACATCTTCCTTGATCTCCAGATTACTCTTCAGCAAGCTCTTACCTTGTGTCAGAGGTACCACTCCAAAATGCAGTACGCCTGCGAATGGCTGGAGGACGCCGTCGCCTTCCTGCAGCAGGCTAGCCTGGGTGTGGACGTGGAAAACTACGAGGAGTGCCTCAGACAGCAGAGCTGCATCATGGCCAGCGAGCAGGACTTCCTCGGGAGCCTGCAGGAGCTCGAGATGCTGCCCCCTCAGCTGGAGAACCTTGTCAACTCCAGCACAAAGGAGCAGCTCAGGCTGAGTGTGGAGTCGGCACAGCAGAGAGGTGTGGAAGTTCGAGATCAGCTGCAGTGCCACCAGGACGTCCTGCACAGGTACAAAAGTGTCTTCAAGTCTTTTGTCTGTTGTGTTTTTTTTATACAGACAATGCCTTACTTCATAACTGTACCTTGTTTAATCTACTTCCCTTTCTTGGAAGTTGTGTAGCTCAATGGAATTCGTACCAGGAATCAAGGCAGGCAGTGATTGAGATGATGAATGAGGCAGAGAAGCAGCTCACAGAGTTCTCCACGGCCAAGGCTTCTACGTGTCACGAGGCAGAGGATAAGCTAAGGAACCATAAGGTAAAAAGGATTATCGGTGATGAAAGACCTCTGGGTGTTTATGATGATCTTTGTCTAACGATCCCTTTTTCTGCAGGTCTTACTGGATTTGGTCAATGGTTTCCATGAGAAGTTGACAGACTTAGAAGAGCAGGCATCCCAGTTGGAGATGGTGGGTAGCGATGGTAGCAAGGCCACCATTAGCCGCTCCATGACCATGGTGTGGCAGCGCTGGACCCGACTACGTGGCGTGGCAAGGGCACAGGAAAGGGTGCTAGAAGACACTGCACTCAACTGGAGAAGTTTTAGGGAGAGGGTATGCCATCTGCAAACCATTTCAGATGTCGTGTTGCTGTAGGTTACTTTGGTAGCCTAGTAGCACCTATGCCTATATTTTATTTTATATGTCTGAACTGTGTTTATTATTGTCAGATGGAAAATATGGCAGCTGCTTTGGAGGACTTGCAGAATCGGGCTCCGGAACAGTCTGTAGAAAAGGCCTCTAAAGCCACGCTACAAGCTCTGTTGGAATACAATGACTCCTTCAGCCAGGAAGTGGAACACCAGCAGTCTTCTCTCACCCTGCAGCGGCAATATGCCCTTAGTCTGTTCCGTGATTTGGAAGTGTCCATGCCTGCAGCCAGTCAAGACGACCTGCCTTGCCTACAGGAAATTGCAGCAATGCAGGAGAGCTTTGAGAGGTACACTGATGACATTCTTTACATGATGCAGTATAACTAGACAGATCCACATACTCAGTAGTATTAAGTACTGTCTCGGAGTACTTCCCGGATTTCCTCAGTAGTCAGAATTTTATTGGTTGGTGTTTGTTGTGCTTTGTGTTCATAGGCTCCTGCAGCAGGTACGCGATAGCCGAAGGCAAATCAGACAAGAGCTGAAGGAGAGAGAGGAAGTGGAGAGGGAGCTTAGCCAAGTGAAATTCTGGATCCAGGATACCCTGGATCTCTTGCTCAGCTCATCTAGAGACATGGACACGCTGCTGCCGCAGCTTGAGGTATTTCAGCTGTGGGGGACTGCTTTGTCTGCGCAGTGGCAGAAAGCCACTATTGTGCTCTTGGTGTTGTATTTGCATAGCTGTTAGTTCAGTTCAGTCTCTCTGAACAGTATATCTCTCATTTTGGGTGATGGCTTTGGGGCACATTCGCAGGTAGTTCACACGGACCTGATTTCCCATCGTTATAAAGTAGAGAAGATCGCCGAGCAGCAACAGAATAAGTACCTGGACCTGTACACGATTTTGCCCTCTGAGATCTCTATGCAGCTGGCTGAGGTGACACTGGCTCTGGGGTCTATTGAGGACCAGGTACAGAGACAATCACACACCTTCATGCAATCAGAAAATTATGCATTGCTGAATAATATAAAATATAGAATGCATGTTTGCAAAAATATTAAAAAGTCAGGAATGTTTTGATGCAATGGACAAAGCCTAAAGTTTATTGTTCTGAGAAACAAAACCTATACTATATATCAGAGGATTTTCCCAGATACCAGCCTACACAAGACCAGGAATGTCTGGCAAAAGTATTTTTTGCCTTTTATTTAAAAGATCATAGATCAATGACTATGGGGTGAACTTACATTCATGTCCACCAATTTGGTTTCTGTGAATTTTAAGGTCCATGCCAAAGAAAGAGAAATTCAACAAACAAGGGACATTCAAGAGGACTTCAGCTGTAGAATCCAGGATGTCTCTGAAAGGATGAATGTCATCTCGATGAAGCTGAAGGAGCGTGCCACTGATGTGGAACTGGCCAAAGAAGAAGCCAGGGTGCGCTGCCAGCTTCAATATCTTTGTATCCATGATCTTGATCATGATTTCATCATATATGTGGTATTACTAAGACTTACTAAAACATGTGAGGAGCAGATAAAGCATCTTCTCTAGTAGTGATCACCTTTCTTGATTTTCAAAGTATCATTATTATATGTTTTTATATTCATTCAGTGGCTGATTCATTATGTATACCCACCTACTCCCCGTAAGACTTACTTTTCATCCAGAACTGCCTTACGGTTAGAAGAATTCGAAGAAGTTGTCCTATACACTACTGTCCTATATCACTCTTCTACTGGGGTGTTACTTTGCACAGAACCTGTACAAAGAGCCTGTACAATGAGTACGTGAAACAACATGCTTTGAAAGAAATAACTGGAGATGTAAACCTCTTAGGGTCTGTATGAAGACCTGGAGATTTGTGGCCAGACCCTGTCCAATCTGAACGGTGCTGTCCAGCAATTTGGAGAGCGGAACCCCCTTCTATCCAGACATCTTTGTGATGCCATCATGGAGTTGAGCGAGACCCACCATCACACAAGACGACTGGCGGAGACACGTATCTCTCAGCTCAAGAACGTGAGAAGCCAGATCTTGTTGCATTAAATTGCTGTCCGTTAAGAGGTAAAGTCATCAGAAAAACTATGTAACTGTCCCGTGATCCCTTGTCTGTTCTTTCCATGTTTACCAGGCTGGCACACATGTGGACGAGTTTAATGAAATGCTGGAGTGTATTGTGAGGTGGACAGACAAAGGCAAAATACTCCTGAAGGGTAGCATCGTCTGGGCATCGGCCTCTCAGCTTCAGGACCAGATTAGGGTCTATGAGGTGGGTCAAGCGTAACATGTTTAGAGGAAAATGAATGCAAGCTCAGAGAAGGTTATCACAACTAGGAGAATTTATATTCCCCATCCCCCATGTCATGTAATTTACAAATATATTCCTTATTCCTCATGTCTTCTGAGATAATTGAAAAATGTGATCCCCATTTTCATTATGAAGAGCAATTAAAAATGTAAATTCCAAGTATGACTCATCTCTTACCTGGCAGGGTGTTCTCCGAGAATCTTGGGAGCTCCAAGGAGACCTAGACGCCATGAAGGAGAAGACAGAGGTGCTGTCTGACGTGCTGCAGACGGAGGCCATGGACCAGCAGGTGTCAGAGCTGAGTCGTCAAACTGAGGAGCTGCAGCAGAGCATTAAAGCGCGGCTGCAAAGCTTCCAAGATGCAGCCAAGGTACTACAAGGATCTCCAATTGTCTAACGCAGTGTTTCCCAACCCGGTCCTCAGGGAGCCACAGACGGTCCAGGTTTTCGCTCCCTCCCAGTTCCCTGCCAGACAGTGCACATTCTGCAAGTCTGTGGGTCCCCAAGGGCCCAATTGGGAAACACTGGTCTGACAGTCTGAAAGGAAATATATTATAAATATATTATAAATCTAAATAAAATAAAACAACTATCTGTTGAGTATGGGAAACATCACCTCTCCGTGAATCCTCCAATGATTTTCCATCACGCAGAATTGATCCAGGTTTGGCACAGCCTGCTGTTTAGCAGAAACTGTCTGTTGTTGAAGACAGATATTATTAGTAAATGCAAATCTTTTTCTCAATTGTTGTCTCTCCTTTTTTAAGAAGTCGTATGTCTGTTTTCAAGTTTTTGTCTGAAACTGAAAATAGTGATAACACTGCACAGTATGGTCCCTTAATAATATTAGTTACTCAATTACTACTCAGGCACAAATAATTTGAGATAAAAGCTGCATTATGATTAATTAATGAACTTTTTTTTTATGTTACTTCAGTAGTTACCAAAGGTTCATTTATGGCTTAATAGATATGGTAATTAATACAGTAGCATCCAGGAGCAGATTGCATTAACATAATAACTAGCTTACAGCAAATGGTGAATGAACAGTAATAACTAGCATTTAATCACTCATTTATTTGTAACTAACACTTAGTTTGTGGTTTATTAATACATTAGAGTTGGTTCATGATCTATTAAAATATGATTATATATCATTTGTGCCCACTCAAGTAAATTGTGCAAACCAAATTTGTGGGTAGGCACCACTGCAAAACACACAGTGCATAAAAATACCCATGTGTCGATATTCATGTTCTGTGAAATTTACATTACTGTTGCACATACAAACATGTCCAGCTAATCTTGTTGACTGCCCCTGAGATGCGAGTCGCGAATGTCACAACGTGATAACCCGTTGAGGTATTGAGAATAACTGTAATGGCTGCAATACAGGACTGGCGAAAGTTAGAGCATGGATAAATGAGTAAAATTGAAACACTATGGTGAACAAGGTAAATGTATCTGCTTCCTCACAGGACATGCAACGATTTGAGCGTGAGGTAAAGACGCTTCACGCAGCTCTTGAACAGGCCCAGGTGACGCTGACCTCTTCAAAATTTGCCCGTATGACCTTAAAGGAGCATCTGGCCCAGAGACAGGTACTTTTTATTTATTAGGCATGTTTGCCTCTGGAGAGTCCAGTGTGATCAAAATGGGAGGCCAGTTCACCTGCTGGGAGTTTGGTCAGCTGGCTGGCATGAGATTTATATTTCACGACAAGTCTGTGTTGATGTAGGTAATTTTAGGTTATAAAGGAATAATATAGATTTGCCATAAGATTTCTTGCGTGAGAGTCTGAAAGTGTGAGTGTCACACCAGACGCGTGAGAGCTGGCAACCCTGATATAGCATAGTGGCCTTGTGAATTTTTCTCGGACCCAAATCGACGCATCACTTCCTGATTGCATGAGAAACATCAAGTTTTATGTTTGGATTTCACAGTTAATGTTCAGAGGACTAGGTTGAGAAACTCTGATTTAGACGGCTAATCTGCTTGA
>JAODUD010000026.1:16653932-16666686 GCA_026784285.1 Stomatorhinus walkeri
CCCCCCCCCCCCCCCCCTGCAACCCAGACCATGATCAGGAAGCTTGTTGGATTAGTGGATCTTCATTTCAGCAGCAGAGATATAAAATATACTGGGAGACCATCCATGGAGGTATAAATTGACTGAGGTGTCAAAGTAGAACAAATGAAGTATGTGTCATAAATGGTAGGGTAATGGCTCTAAACTCACGCTCAAGGTTTTCCCATGGGATAGACTATCCCTACCTGTCTAGGATGAGATCCTGAGCGAAAATGAGCTTCCCGGGAGAGGGAACAGAGCGCCAGATGATTCCGATCATCAGCACCTCCAGCCAGGAGCTCTCCAGCAGCTGGACCTGGTCATGGAGCGAGAGGTCCAGGAACCCTGTGGAGATAGGCGTCAGCTGAGGAACGCCCTAGAAATCTGCTGGATCCTGCAAAGACGTGTCATCGCGTTTGTCATCTTTAAGACGACAATAATCACTGTGATATCCGTAATATTGTAAACTGTGAACTGAATATTAGTCTATTTAGATCAAATTTGTTTGTAAATATTTTAATAGAGCTGATTCCATTCCCAGGATGGAGAGGGGCGATTTCACCTTTGGCCTCCTGATCGAGGCCCTTAGCCCTGTCTGCTATATAAATAAAATATATCAAAATGGAAAAGTATATTATTATTGTTATTGTTGTTATATATGAGTATTTTTATTTGTGAAAACATATGTAAAAATATACTGTATACATATAAATGTATATAAAACATAACATTTTATTTTATTTATTTATTTATTTTTCTACGCAATCAAATGGCCATGTTTGTGAATTACAATTTGAAAATGGAAAAAAAGTGATACATTATACACAATTTGCACAAATTTTGAAGTGTTTGGTTATGTTATAAACAGTTTGCTGGGAAAATTGTAATTGCGTCTTCGGTCTTCACTAGGTCATGTTGACCCTTTACCAGGTAATTTCTTGGCCCATGCAATCATGTGCACCAGCTCCTTGTCGGCCAGGTCGGTGAGCAGCGTCATCATGGCGACGTCCGTGTACGGCGGGCTGTGCTTCTGGCTGGTGCTGAGGGGAGGGGGCTCGGCATGTAGGAGCAGCAGGAGGAACTGCTCTGCGGGCATGTGCAGGCTGTGCTTCTGCCTATCAGGTCTGTGTTGGGGCGGGGCCTCTGTCGGAAGGGGCGGGGCCTCTGTCGGAAGGGGCGGGGCCACTCTTTGCTGGGTGTTCGGTTTGTAGTAGCACGGACTGGGGCGCCCGACGTCCAGGCATTTCTGCCGTAGCTGCCTCCTCCCTTGCCGCACCTTGCAAAGCCCTGTGAGGGGAAATGGTTAAGGATTTGTGAAAGAATATAGACTGGCCCTTTAAACAACAAAAACACTCATTTCGCTACAGGCTGATTATTAAATTGCTTCCTCTGTTCATTAATTCCCAGGATTTGCATTTCCTGTTAATCTTGATTTTAAGTAGGTAAAAAAAAACCTTGCTAAATTAATCACTTTGGGTACATTCTTTTTAATTGAATTAGCCGTTGCTGACGGCTACGTACCTCCACCTTTCATCATGCCGACCTCGCAGCACTTCCTCAGACGACACGCCTGACAGTTCTTCCTGCGGTTCCGGTCAATGGTACACTGGTTGGTCGCGGGGCACATGTAGTCATTGTGACCTTAAAGTAAAAGCACAATTCCCATTGAAATCCTTAAATGACTAAATATAATTATTATTAAACTACCTTGCTTTGAAGAAAGCAACAATGACAATGAAGAAAAGGAAGGTGGAGAAGATGAAGAAGCAGGAGAGGAGGAAGAAGATGAAGAAGGAGAACAAGACACTGAAGAAGAAAAAGGAGAAGAAGAATTAGAAAATTATGATGATGATGATGATGATGATAATGATGATGGTGATGATGATGATGATGGTGATGATGATGATGATGGTGATGATGGTGATGATGATGATAATGATGATGATAATGATGATGGTGATGATGATGATGGTGGTGATGATGGTGATGATGATGATGATGATGATGATGATGATGGTGATGGTGGTAATGATAATGATGATGGTGATGATGATGGTGATGGTGGTGATGATGATGATGATGGTGATGATGATGACGGTAAAGCAGTAGACAAAGAAAAAGATGGAGAATAAAAAGAAGAATAAAAATAATAGATTAAGAGAAGAACAATGAAAAAGAGGAAGAAGAAGAAGAAGAACAACAACAACTAGGGGCACCTTGCAGGCTTCTTTTGAAGAAGGCTTTGCATCCCTCACAGGACCAGACTCCATAGTGATATCCTGAGGCGTAGTCACTGCACACTGCACAGTAGCGCGTCTCTGCCAGGGGCTCCAGTGCCCCCTTTGGTGGGGGAGCGTCGGCAGACAGCTTGTTCTGCACACACTGCCGACTGCTTGCTGTGTTGGACCTGTACAAAGATGGGAGTTTACTGGGTAACATAAATAATACAGCTGCCGTGTAAGAGTCCAACAGATAAATGACCCAAAGGTCAGGATCATTTAAATTCACACTTCCTACTAAATTAGACTAGTACTGACTTCTAGAACGATAAACGACCTGTGAAACCAAGAACAGCTAACAGCAAGAAACTGGATAAAATGGGAAACCTATTGCTATAATCTATTTATTATTTTATTTTGTACATACATCACTAAATGGGTTTTATAATAATTCTGAAGTTCTGATGCAGAGCAAATGGATTATGCAATATGTTATGAAAACATTTTCAAGCTACTGCAGCTGGAAGCAATTTTAAGTATGATAATGAGAAAAGTGCAAAGTGATCTAAAAATTGTTTATCTAGAGTTATTCCAGAATCAAAGCAAGCTGGAGAATGCAGCGAGTTTCTGAATTCATTATGTAATATGTCCAGCCATTATTCAGAGATACCCTGAAAGAATAACTGCATGTGTTTTATTTTTTAATCTGTCTCTTTGATGCATTAACGGATAAGTTTACATAACCTGGCTATTAATATACATGATGTTAATGCAAATAATTTATCAAAACAGGTAGAGAGAACTTGCTGAAGGAGGTACACAGAAGGTGCTATTTCAGTCTCTATAGGAAAATGACATCCGGTCAGACTTGCAATTAATTTCCCATCATACAAATGGTAGACATAAAAACACTAATGGAACTGAAGAACCCATGTTTCGCTGCAATCTTTAAAATTAATTTTATTTAATACATTTTAAGGCTTGCAGTTCGTTAATGGTTAGACAAAACCTTTTTCACATTTGATCATATCGATCTACAAAGCTGGTAAATCCTAGAGATATCCGGCTCTTGGTCCTTTGGAACAGGAGAAATGTCTCCATAAACTTCTGGCCAGTGCCCTAACCAGCGAACTCGCTTGTTCCCTCCTCACCTGCTGACCGATGAAGGGGTGCCTTCCCACAGCCGGTAGCTGCTCTGCTCGCCTCCCATGTAGCAGTGCCCCTGCTGGCTGGGAGGATGATGATGGATGAAGGAGGAGAGCTGTGGGCTGTTGGGTGTGTAGACCAGGGAACTGGAGGACACGGTGTTCAGGGAATGCAGGCTGGCATCTGAGCTGTATCCCAGGCTGTTGGAGGGCTCCGTCTGAAAGTCCAGGCTGCTGGGCTGGTACGTCGGGGCTGCAGAGACTGCGGGGGAGCCATACTCATGGCCACAGTCCATGTACTCCTCCTCCAGATACATGTTACCTCCAGCCCTATCAGACAGAAGCCTGTCGGGGGAACAGCCAATCACCTCCCGCTCTCTGGCCTCTGTTCTCCGCAGCAACAGAACCCGGGCCGTCCTACTGAGTGCCAGCCTGGACATGATCACAGCAAAAATACAAATAATGTTTTCTTCGTGCTTCTCCTGGTTTGCAGTGACGCAGCTAAAAAAAAATACAAAAGCTCCTCCTCTCGTCTTCTGAGAAGTGCCAGGCCTTTGAA
This sequence comes from Stomatorhinus walkeri, assembly GCA_026784285.1. NCBI lineage: Eukaryota > Metazoa > Chordata > Actinopteri > Osteoglossiformes > Mormyridae > Stomatorhinus > Stomatorhinus walkeri. Next base: position 16,657,874 of record JAODUD010000026.1, read on the forward strand.
GGGATCGCTGTGTGTCAATGAGGGACTTCGCTAAATCTCCCTCTTGTGGCTGCAAAGCTGTCTCTTAGCCTGCCTTTGACAAGCACTCAATGGAAGCCATTAGCAAATCAGAAGCTTGCTTTCTTCCCAAAAGGCGTGTAAGCTGTAGGTGTGTTGGCTGGAGCTCTATGGACTGAACTGTTCGGGTCCTTCTTTGTATCGCTGGTCCAAGGTCTTCACGAGTATTTATCAGTAGATTTGAAAATCTATACCAAGTGTGTGTGTGTGTGTGTGTTTATATGCTTTTAGCTGGTTCAGAAAATTTGCAGCTGCGGTTCAAATACCAACCACATTAAAATAACTTTTGTTTTATATTGATTATAATTAACACCTAATCTGAACAGAAACAGATATTAGGATGCATTAACAAGCAATGCAAAGAAAATGTAATAAAAATGATTACCTTGGGATTTGTATGGACAGTGTGGCCTCTGATATATCCAATAACCTGACCAAGCCGGCCTTTCTAGCCATTGAAGCAATATCATTGGACTGGTTATATCACAAAATAATGGATAATGATTGGTGCTAAAACAATAAGTATTACAGTCCTATTTTTGTTTACCTGTTTGTCTGACCTGAATCTAGGTAAAAGTCCATTAATTTAATTAGGTGTTTAGATCACACCTAGTTTTCTTGTTTCCTCTTCAAACAAACCACAACACAAAGCATACTATGCCATTAATGTCACCCTTGCTAGGATTTATGACCAGGTGCTGTGAAACACCATTGCAGTTTACAGCATTTTTTAACTCATTTTATTACATACCTCAATTTGAGCAGTTGTCCTGCTTATTAGAAGCCGGTGCGATCTGCAGCGAAACCTCCCATTTCTGCTGTGTTCCCGATCTGCTGCTGGCGGATTAAAGGGCTGGTGATCCCTAACAATGCTTTTTAAACGTCCAGCCAAAATTGGCAGTTCACAGTACAAGCAGGACTGAAAAAGCACCCCCCAAGAGAAATCAATACTATGTCACAAACCAGGTCATAGTAACACTGCAAATAAACTGAGGTCAACGGTTGGCTCTGAATGCCAATTTATACAATTAGGGATAAACGTTTCATCATTCAGTGACAGAAAACTCAATGATTCAAATTTTCTTCCAAGCACAAGAAAAAAATGTCGGTGATGTTTGATGGTACCACTCATAATGTAAATGACTGCAGAATCAATGCCAGTCATATTTTTTGTTCTTGCATTTGATCAGAAAATCAAAGCTTGATGAAGTTTTGTCGCATTTTTTTCGGATCATCCTAAAAACATCAGACAATAACAAAACATCTTCCGAATGGCTTGAATTTGTGAATGTCTTTGTGTGTTACTTTTATACCATCATTGCCAATAATTGTCACTACAACACAAGGATCCCACGTCAGAGACTGTACCCTATAGCATAATACATCATTTCCTTTGATAGCTGCTATTTCACACATCTATAATTAACATAAATCATTTTGAAAATTGTCACAGCAAAAGGTTTGTTATGTGAAAATCAGCCTTAAACGCCTGCAGGGAAATTAATGAACATTTTCCTGAAAATTCCAACAATAATCTTACGTAACAAATGCTGTGGTCACTGTTTCACTTGTGATTTGGCAGCTGTCCCCTCCCCTGAATGATTTTCAACTGCAGTCATATACATGCATAAACGTGCATATGAACAGTTACGATAGAGCTTCAGGGTTAAATAGACAGTAACGTGTGCTATAACATAAGTATATTCTAATAAGTAATGCCTGCAAAACAAAAAATACCTGTTTACCTTTATTTACTTGGCAGATGTTTTTCTGATACTGAAAGTAAAAACAATATTTATGGTTATAATGTCTTGCTTTCTTAAATTTAGTATGAAATGCATGTACAGTGCTGTGCAAATGCCTTAGGCAGTCAAAGGACATGTTTAAAGCTGTTTATCTGGTTAATAAATGCATTTTTGCTCAGAATGAAAAAAAAAAACTTAACATTAGAACTAATGCAAATTAACAGTAACAATGAAAACAAGAATTTCTTCTGTTCACCAAAAAGTTGCTGGTATCTTGTTGGATGAGTAGATGATCATCTCTCCTCAGGGGCACCTCAGCCATTCCATACATTTGTTAAATGTCGCCACCATTAATTAATTAATTTAATTGGTTAAACAACTCAATGAGGGATTGATTAGCTACAGTATACAACCCTATTAATCAGATCACGGTCCTCAGATGTGAAACCTCTGACCAATCAGAGTCAGTAATTATTATACTAACTAACTGGGAGAACTGAAAACAAGGTCTGGATTTGGAATCAAGGTCCAGATTTGAAGAGTCCTGCTATACAAGATGGGGAAGCAGCCCAGTCAAAAATACATTGGTGTACTGGATGGTTATCTGCAAACACCAGGGTGACTTTAGGAGACGTTTTAAAATGGCTAAGCTGACACATTTTCACAGACATAACTTCATAGTTTTACACCAAAACGGAAATCACTTAAACATCATTTCTTACAAGATGGATGGATGGATGGGACATATTTTGTGGAAAATCAGTGGTTAAAACTTCTGGGGAAAAAAGCACACTGTGTCATCTCGGTTTTCAGAAGCGGTTGCTGGAAATAGATAAATGGATGGAATATGTCACATTGACCCCACTGATAAGGCATACTGCTGAAGTACTATTATCCTGAGGCCCGTGCTTAAAACTTATTATTGCCAATTATGTTCACCATTCACACATGAGCTCTAGGCTGCAAGTGAACGAGCGACAGGCATGAATGACTTCTCACCTATGAAATTAGATTATGACTCAATCTACACTTTACCTGAGGTGGAAATCAGTAAAGCTTCAATTCACATATAGCTAACTCTAAAATAAAACAGCCATTCGATTTGTAGTTCACTGCCCCTACCTCTTCATCAGAATTTTATGGTCATGTTTACCTTCTCATGGGTGCATTTGCACACTGCTGTTAAACCAAATTAACTCCACTTTCTTAAACTTCAGTTTTCACTACCCAGGATGTCCCCACCTTCCTGAGACAGGTGCTAGGCTCACAAAAACCCAACATTAGATGAGCGGATCACGCTAGGCTGATTGATAAAATTGGACATTGAACAACGTTCTGAAAGAGTTAACATTGTGTTTGCGAAGACAAAATGACAGCGTGTTATCAGATTACTGGGTAAGAGACTGAATATGATGTACATATCATAAAGAACAACCCTAACAGTGTCAGGTCAAGTTGTAATCCAGGGAGATTAGGGTTCCTCAATGAAAGGAGTGAAAAATGAGGGGGAACAAAGACAAGCTAGTGCCACAATGTCACAGTGATTTGGAAAATGTTCTTTTCTGTTCTCAAAGATAAATGACCACATACAGTTTTAATTACACAAATGGTATTAAGATAATACATTTGTACTCGAAGCGATAATTCATAATACTCTGCATACATACAATATATGGACAAAAGTACTGAAACACTTGGCCATTACACCTACAGGAACTTTTATGACATCGGATTCTAAATCCATAGGCACCAATGTGGAGCTGGTCCCTCCTTTGCAGCTATATCAGCTGCCACTCTTCTGGGGAGGCCGTCCACATGTTTATGGAGGGTGTCTGTGGGAATTTTTGCCCATTCAGCCAGAAGAGCATTTGCGAGGTCTGGCACTGAGTTTGAACGTGAAGGCCAGGCTCGTAATCTCCATTCTAGTCAATCGTAAAGGTGTTTAATGGGGGCCAGTCGAGGTCTTCTGCATCTAACTCATCTAACCATGTCTTTATGGATCTTCCTTTGTGCAGTGAGGGACAGTCAAGCTAGAACAGAAAGTCCTTCCCCAAACTCTTCCCAGATAGTTGGAAGCGTAGAATTATCCAAAATGTTTTTATATACTGAAGAATTAATATTTCCCTTCACTGGAACTAAGGGGCCAAGCCCAACCCCTGAAGAACCTCTTCCACCAAAATTTACGGTTGCACAATGCCGTCAGGCAGGTAATGGTTCCCTGATATACGACAAACCCAGACTCGTCCATCAAGCATAATTTGTCACTCCACAGAGCATGTTTCCACTGCTCCAGTGATGCCGAGCTTCATACCACTCTATCCAACGCTTGGTATTGCGTTTCGTGACGTGATCCCATTCCATGAAGCTCCCAGTGCACAGTTTTTGGGCTGCAGTTAATTCCAGAGGACGTTTGGTACTCTGCAGTTACTGAATCAACAGAATGTTGGGGATTTTTACACAATATGCACCTCAGCACTCAGAGACCCGCTCTGTTACTTTACTGTACATGGGCTGTCACTTCATGGTTGAGTTTCCACTTTGCAATACCATTTACAGTACCTGCAATACCTGACTGCATGGCTAGGTAATTCATTGTATACAACTGTGGCAATGGGTTTGAATGAAACACCTATATTCATTGATTAAGAGGCGTATCCCAGTACTTTTGTCCATATAGTGTATTTTATAGTATGACAATCAAGACTATAATAAAAACAATTTGCCACATTCTGATTATGACATTTATTTGTGATTTTGGAATTTAACGTGCAATTGTTACAATAGGACCCCAGGTAGCATTCCCATATGGGGCCCTTGTGGCAATGCTACCTAGGACAACAAATAAAGTTTGTGCTCAGAGTACTGGTGAATTGTTACATAAAATGCAGCCATAAAGAGCTGCTCTTCTTGCATGTGGAGGAGGTTCCCAGATGTTCCATGTGTTGGTACACTGAGCCAGGGCCTAGTCCAAAGTCAGCTGGCGATGGGGGTGATCCAGGCATCGGCAAAGTTGGTGCGTGTGGGGAAGCGCGTGGAGAAGCTCCTCCAGTGTCTTGATGATCTCATAGTCGGGCACTGCCAATGTGTTGATGTCCAGGCCAAGCATGCTGGCCACTACCTTACGGAAGTCTGTCAACTAAAATAGTAGAAAGGAACGGAAGTAAATGGGAAAACATCTTAAATTAAAAGTTGCAGCAATTTGCTAACAGTAGTCATACCCCCTGCAGTACAGACTAGGTAACCCATCTGAAACTACGTATGTTTGGGCCTGGTCAGCATTTGGATGGGAGACTAACTAGGAAAACTGAGTTGATGAGGTGTTGGTGTGACCAGCAGGTTAATCCATCCTGGGATCCCAATGTACCCATGCAGTGATGGAGTCACTCTTCTGCAAAAACGATGCTGTCATTCACCTAAAATCACCCACTGTGGCCCTTTCAAATCTAGCCTCATAATCATTCTCTATATCCACCTGGTAAATTCTCTCCTGCTACTGTGTAGTGAGAGCTATACAAATGTAGCATTCACTCATCTAAGTATATTTTAGCGTTGGCCTGTCTTACCCGCCTCTCTTTCTCAGTGAGCTCCAGCACGGTTTGCTGGACAATCCTCAGCTCGCTGGAGCGACTCTGCAGAGATCGCTGGACCTGCTGCCCGCCCTCTACGGCTTCCTGATATCTGCTCTCCAGCTCACACTTCTCCACTGCTAACCTCTCTGCCGCCTTTGCTTTCTCCTTCTGCAGTCTGTCAAGGTTCTTGCCCTGGACTTCGATGGTCTGATTCTGCTCCAGGACTTTGATCTTCAAATTAATCAAGACATACATGTCGGCTTTTGTGAGAAGAGGTAAATAAGGGGGAAGAGATCAGGAATGCCATGGTGCAAGTGGTACCATCATAGCGAACACTAAAGGACCCATAATGGAGGAAAACAGTTCTGTTTCCTGGAAATAACAGAAATGCTACAGTGTCAGAAAAAAGATTTCCAGCCCGTGGACTGCTTTGCACTCCAAGGTACAAACAACATTAATATACCCCAATGGTACAAAAATGTTCCTCAGAGTCCATTTTGGTACCTTAAAAGGTACATTTACCTACAGCTATAGGGTACAGTTGGCAGACCCTTGAGGGTATAGCCCCAGTGACAAGTATTGCACCCTTAAAGGTACAAATTGGTATTTTTATAGGATTTTCTGTGAATTTTCTTATTTTAGGCATATCATGAGAAGATGCAGTGCATAGGAAAAGTTGAAGGTAAAAATGGAAGAGGATGGTCAGAAAGATGGTTGGCTCAATAATCACAACAGTCAATGTGCCTTTGGGATGCCTGATGCCTTTGTCAGAAGAGAGATGGTGTCGATGTGTTGCCTGTATAGCCATTAGGAGTCTGCGATCAACTGGACAGCAACTAAAAAAAATAAACCGCTAAACCATGATGAATGAATGAAACCTTCCTAATTTATCATATAGCAAGTCTTCCAGCAGATAAAGTGCTAAGACATCCATCCATCCATTATCTATACCCGCTTATCCTACTGGGTCACGGGGGGTCTGGAGCCTACCCAGAAGCAATGGGCACGAGGCACGGAACAACCCTGGATGGGGGGCCAGCCCATTGCAGGGCACACCCACACACCATTCACACCTAAGGGCAATTTACCCACTCCAATCAGCCTCAGCATGTCTTTGGACTGTGGGGGGAAACCGGAGTACCTGGAGGAAACCCCACGACGGCACAGGGAGAACATGCAAACTCCACACACATGGAACCCAGGCGGAGACTCGAACCCAGAGGTGTGAGGCAACAGTGCTAACCACTGCACCACCATGCCGTCCCAGTGCTAAGACAATCTCTGAATAAAAGAGTGTTTTGTATATCTGAGGTATAGTTATCTGGTAGTCTGTCCTCCAGTATCCCACAATGCGCGACACACTTGTGGCCATACCTTGAGCTCATTGGTATGACAAAGCCGGGCTTTAAGCTCAGTGTCTGAGTGGTGCAAGGCCTCCAGCTCCTTCTGTAGCCTCTCCACCTTCTTCTGCAGCTTGCGGGCTGTCAGGTGAGCGTCGTCTCGCTCCACAGCCAGTGCCGAGCGGCTCTGCTTCTCCTCCTCCAGCTGGGCCACCTTCCTGCGCAGCATATCCATGTGCAGCTCCTTGCTCTGTAGCTGCTCTCGCTGGGCCTTCATCTGTGGGAGACAGGGCAGGACACCGCGGCTAAATCCCGCGCCGTCCGCACAGATGATGATTTAGCCTTATCGCCTGGCCGCATTCCTACCGCCGCCAAGAAAAACAGGGAAAGCGTTACCTCAGAACTGACTTTTCACTACATTTTGGCTTTAGCTTTGTTAGTGTTAAAAAATACAGTGTGCACTTCACCCCCCTAACCTTCCTCTGCAGATCACGCGCCAGAGTCTTGCTTTCCACCAAAGCACGCTCTTCCTGCTTCATTAGCTGCTCCACACGCAGCAAAATGGCCTCCGCCTGCATGTCAAAGCCCACGTCTGCAGCAACCCTTTCCAGCTTCAGCTTCTCCAACAGCCGACCGAGGAAGCGCAGGTTCTGTGGTCAACGGAAAAGAGACAAATGCCTGGGAACATTCTTCTTATTCGCATTCTTCGATGCGTCACAGAAATTGTATTCAAAATACTTTTTTCGTGTTTTGACATTGTGATACAGTATTTTTTGGTGCACATTTCCTCCCCATGTGTCTACGTGGGTCTTTATCCTGGACATAAAGCACCCCCTAGTGGTATGAAAGTATCCATTTCACTTAACTTGACTTGATAAGTTATGTAGATTAGTTGTCATATTCCTCCAATTCAGACAAGGAGAAATATTTTAATCAAATGTATTTATTATTGTTAAAGACTCACTTTTCATCAGCTACTAAAAGATTTTACTCTGTAAATCTCATTATTGAAGCAGGGAATAAGGCAGTAGTATCATCCATTTTCAGAGTAACTGTGATTCTTGCAGTATGTAAGATGTGGTAACATCAGCTCTTTCAAACTGATCTGAATCCACCCCCAGACACCTGGTGCACCCGTGGCCCCGCCCCTCACGCTGTGCCTTTCACGGCTCAGGCCGTCGCGGAGCACATCCGCCGTCACCAGCTCCACCTCCAGCTCCTTCTGCCGCCTTCCTAGCTCCTGCACCTGCTGCTCGGCTGAATGGGCTCTCTCTAGCACCCCCTGGTGGAGACCAAACAGCCTGGCAAGCTCCCCCAAAACCTCAGACAGACTGTCCTCGATTTCTGGAATATTCTGTGTTTAACAGCGACACAGACAAAGCAAAAAAAAAAAAAAAACTTGTAAGGGAAGTAGCAGTTTTTGGTTTGGATTGAAAAATAAAACATTTTGAGTTGTGGTAACACAGTAAAACCAGGAGTCACCAAGCTGTAATGTGTGTAATACAGCAACACATGAAATCTTGTAATTTGTGTACTGCACCTCAGCTCCAGTTTCTCTGCTTCTACAGAGCTCCCTGAGTTTTTTTTGAACATCCTCCTCTGAGACCAGACTGCTCTGGTCACGGATGTGCTCTGTCACTTCCTCCCCAAAGGCCCGCAGGAGGGCCTTCACAGCCTGGGCCTCAATTTGGCTGTGGTGCAGCCGTCGGCTCAGCTCCTGGGAATGCCTGCCCAGGCGTTCGGCTTCCTGCTGGGAGTCTGCTAGGGCGCGCTGGCCTGACTCCAGCTTCTCCCTGAGGGCTTGGCTTTCCGCCTCAGTCTTCCTCTTGGCCAGCAGAGCCTGGTCGAAGTCCTGTGAAGCACAGAAACATGAGAATTAATATAGTTTAATAACAACGAGCATGTGGAGGCTCACGTGACCTTCCTGGTACAGTCAAGCCAGATGAACTTTATGGTCATTTTCAGCTGAATGATACAGGGTTCATACGCTAGATGAAATTTCAATTCATTTGCTCATAGGGCAATGAAACAGTGATATATAAATATAAAAGACATTTAGACATGACATATTGAGACATGGACGTAAATTACGGGGGGCTGGG
>JAODUD010000026.1:16666696-16686567 GCA_026784285.1 Stomatorhinus walkeri
ATAAACGGGCCAAAACAACCCCCCCCCCCCCCATATAATCATATTGTTATGATGAATGGGTGGGGACCTGAACCTCCCAATGTTTAATCCGAAGTTACACCCTTGTAATGAGATATGAACATACTGACAGAAAAATACAGTTACAAATACCATCCATCCATCCATCCATTTTCTATACTCGCTTGTCCTATGCAGGGTCACAGTGTTCCATAGCTTATACTGAACACTATGGTCACGCATGCTATTCACACACACATATTTGGACAATTTAGCAACTGCAGTTAGGGATCTCATTCAGCTCTAACTTGCTTTCGTTAATGGGCGGAGCCTTGGTCAGACAGTCAGTGGCCGACTGCGTTGTACCTTCCTGAGGGTCTCTATCTCCTCCGCCCGGGCAGCCGTGAGGCTCTGCTCTCGCCGCACCTCAGCCGCCATCCGCATCACCGTCTGCCGGCCGGCCCTGCACTCCACCTCACTGGCCGCCACGGAGTTCCTCAGGCTCCTCACCTCGCTCCTCCTCCTGCCTTTCTCCTCGCAGAGCGTGTCAACCTGCGACGGCGAATCCGCAACACTGCCTCACCCGCTGGTGGGAGGGTGGGAAGGGGACACGAGGGGGAGCGACAAAGGAAGTGTGCATTTCTTAGCTGATGTAGAGGTCATGAGGCCTGATAGTCACCAGATGCACAATAAAATCCAGTGGGTCTTCATTCCCCCTGAGATTAATGGACAATCTGTCAGCCAGTCGGAAGGCAACGTCCTGGTATCTCCTTCCTGCGTCTCTGAGCTGCTGCTCCGCCTCCTTCCTTCCCTCTGAGTACTTACTGGTCAACAGATTGGAACACAGACATACAACACCAGTCAAAAGTTTTGACACGCCTGCTGTTCACACACGTCTTTGCATCACCTGTGTGATTCCCCTAGTAAAACGCCTCACAGCAATGAGGTAACCCTATCAAATATTGTAACGACCAGGAGAAACATTCATCTCAAAATTTTCTCAAATTTTAGTCTCTTCAAAATGCCCCCCTTTTGCTTCGATGACAGCATTTCAGACTCTTGGTTTCCAGACGTAGCCACCTGGAATGCAACTCTGAGAGTCCTGAAGGGTTTCCTACAAGATCTGGGCACAAGATGGGTACGTTGCTTATCTACTGTTCATCTCAAACCAGCTGTATATGGTTTAGGTCGGGGGATTGCGGGGGGCCAGGTCATCTGTCACAGCACTCCATCTCTATCCTTTTACAAATATAAGGTTAATTGACATTTCGGTGGTTGTGTTTGTTACAATGATGGTATATATACAGGTAATTCTGATTTTATGTTTGTTTTAGCAAAACGTGTGATATTCTTGCCCCTGTGTCACAAGCAGCATCATACGTGTCAGATGTCAGAGCCAAAATCATGTCTTCTTTGTCTTGTAGCCTCCTCTTCAAAATATCCACTTGATCTTGGAGCTGTGAATAATGACAGATGATGCGTTAAATTCCTTCCATCCGTCCATCCATCCATGAATCCATCCATCTTAAGACCACTTATTTAGTTTAGGATTACAGGGTTGCCTTAATATGTTTCCTGAAAGTTTAAATAAATTAATGTTTAATTTTAAGTTTAAATTTAATTTATGTTTAATTGATAAAATATCGGAGAGAATGGGAATATTTAGATTAGAAAATTTAAGATACACAAATAGTAAAATAACTCACATTTCAGAATAGCAATAAATTGGCTGTTCTACGTATTGTTACATGAAATTTACAATGAGGTCATGAAGTAAATATAGTATAATATAGGCCTATCATGTTTTACAGAAAATATCTTTAGTTTGTATGTTTTGTAATAAATCAAATCGTATATTTTGAAAAACGACGTAAAATTCCAACGGACATTTTTGTAAAATGAGTTTGAAATAGAGTTCTTCCCTGATATAAACTGAAAAGACACCAAAACACGTAAACAATAACTAGTCTGTTCAATTAAGCACGACAGTCTACTAACACTTACCGTATTAAAGGGAATTTCATTCAAACATGAAACAGACAGTTCACCTGAGTCAGCGCTAGACCTATTAATATCCATTTTCAAACTTTATCTCATCTATTAGCGTGAGGCGGTGAAGAGCACGGCGAGTTTCGTCAATTAATGCTCGGTGTTAAAATTAGGTTTCCAGGCAACGCATAAACATTAAGCGAAGCACATTTTAAAGGAGGGGCCATGTTCTTCTGCAGGAAGTCACCGCTCCAGAAGAGAAGGATTGCTCTTCCACATGTGGTATGTATGTGATAAACCACTTTCGTCACAATGTGATGTATATATATACACACACACACACACACACATATACACACACACACGTTCATATGTACGTGATAAAGAACATCATTATACTATTATGGTTAAATGATTTTTAAAAAGTCTTACGTTAATGAAATTCGGTTTTATTTATTTAGAACAGCAAAGTTATACGTTCATAGATTCTAACAATATGACATATCTGCAGAAATTTCATTAAATTAATTTTTTAAAAGAACTAGGCTTACGCAAAGCTAATGACTATAAAAATAATAACAAACACTTATATACTTTGCTCAGAAATTCAAACTGATTTACAAGTTAGTAATGCAAGCATGTTGGCGGAGAGGTTGTAAATAATGATTTAATTCTCTACTGTTAATTCCATCTGACATGCTGATAAACACATCAAGCAAACCACTCTTACTGGGACCCCCCTCCCCCGTCCCCTGAAACCCGCAGCTGTAACTGCTGTCAACTTAAATAACAGTGTAACTAAATTGTTCCGCAAGCACAAGACATGGAGCCCGTCTACTCGCAGCCGGGCAGGGAGCCAAGCCAGCTACCGCCGTGTCGCAGCCATTAAGGTCAGACACCATTCAGTGGGTAGGTCTGCAGACGGAGGCGTCCCGGACGGGGCGTTTTTTTCTTCCCCTTTTTTTCCGATGGGCTTCGGAGAGGGTCATGTGACCGTAACGTAACGCGACCGGAAAACACCGACTGCTGCCGCCGATGCTGCGCTTCAGAGGAACAGTGAGGCTCCGAGCCCGACTGAGAGGTCCCCCCCTCCGGTAAGAGACAACAAGCAAACTCCTCTAAATTAAAGATCGCGCAGTAAAAAAGGTAGGTCACGCATACGGTCGCTTAACGTACTAATTATCCGCGTTTCTTTTTTTATTATAAGAGATGTGAGAGGATTTATTTATAATCTATGTGATATATTACTTTGAAGTTCTAAAAAAAGAAATCATTCTGTAAGCGCGTCTTCCCTTTTATCTGCCACCAACCCAAAGCAAACTCCGCTTTAATTTCAGCTCCGATCGCACTTATCCGATTTCTGGGAGGGGGTCGGCGACATTTCGTCCGGTGGCGCCGGGATTCCGGCGCGGTTCCGCGAAAAGGAAGGCGAGTTTACAATGCCTTCCCCCCGACGGTGCGGCGGCGTGGAGAGGGGGCAGATTGAGGCTCGCAACTATCGTGTTTTTTGTCGGAGGAGGGGTTTGGAGGGCGGGGGGATTTTTTTTTCGTAGGAAAGCGCACTGCGGAAGTGGTTTTACTCTGCGGGGGGACTGTCCGGTCCACATGTCAACGTGGGGGTGGTGTTTTTTAATTTTTTTTCTATGCACTCAATTTTAAATACATATAGGGAGATTCTGTGGGATTTATTTGTTTAGGGTTACAGCCTACATTTGATGCAGTGCTAGCTAAGAAAAACAAACAATCAAAACTTCATGGTGCTTTATATCAGTGGGCAAGCTGACCCGAAACTGACGACTTAGAAATACGTGAGAATATTTCAAAAGAATCTAGTACTTTGGAACCAGCTATTCGCATATCTGTAAAAGCATTCCACATTTTCTTATGTTTAAATGCAGCTTTGACAGCAACAAGCTGTAACGGTTTGCATATATAAATGTCGGCTAGAGTAAACGTGCTTTGAGGAATTTTGATACAAAGTGAAAATTGAGTAGTTTTTGTTTGGCTATTTCCGTTGCAGTATTTTATATAGTGTGGATGATTGCAAGCACTTGGATATTTTGTGACTTTTAAATACAAACTGACTGCATAAAAAGAGAAGTTTAGATGAAATAGTGACGCACACCTGTGGAAGTTTCTATGATAATGCTGTTGTCCGTTTTAGGGTGAACTTCTAACCTTGCATCCAATTCAAAGGTCTAATAAGCTCTTTCGCAGCATTGCTTTGTCATTGTATAAATGTTCAACAAGCAGTCAAGGCTGACAAATGAAAATTTCTGCCATCCTAATTAGAGAATTTAGGAGTACACAATGAATTTGCAGTAGTTTAGAGGTAAATACAAAAACAAGTCAAATGCAAATAAGAGCAGCCCATTAGACCAGTCTTTCTGAAATATAATTATATCTTCAGTCAACCACCAGCTGACATTTAAGTCAGCAGCATGTGAAGTTTCATTGACATTGCATTGTTGTCTCCTCCATATTGAACGCACGCCTGCTGTATTTCACTAAACATTAATATGTTTTCGTCACATGGCTAGTTTTTGTGAGGCGTAATGAGAATGTGGGCTGTTAGAGAGAAGGGCGTCTACGTCAGAGGTGGGATGGAAGTGTGGGGATCGCACTGGAAGAAAGGGTGGAGGGGGAATCAAAAATTAAGGTCTCTCTGAAGCTACAGTCCTGAAAGGCACAAAAAAAAACCAGCCAGGCCACCTCAGCAGGAATGTGCCTCATGCTCCCCCCCCCCCAACTCGCCACTGAGTCCCCCCAGCCGGCCCTATTTAACCCTAATGAGGAGCCCAGCTTAATCAGTGTCTGCTGGCTCTCATTACCCGAGGCGCTTGTTTGCGCGGGAGTGGTGATCAGTTGCCATGGAGATGCTCAATTTACCCAAATCTCATTGCTCTGCCCCCTGCTGAATCACAGCAGTCTTACAATCCCACGCTAGATGACCGGGAGCCTCGGGGGAGGTAGATCTCAGTGGACACTACGCATGAGGTTTTCTCTTTAATGTTAACAATGCATCTTTCATTGTAATGATTGGACTTTGTTGTCACAGAAAGTATTGCAACAGTTAATCCAATTAGAACAAGGCTTGTTACCTGCATCATCCATCCATCCTTCATACTACATTTCCGGAGGAGAGTTAAATAAAATTAATAAATAAATAATACAGTGACGAAGAAAAAAAATGAAATTAAAAATACAGGTAAGAATGAAATAATTAAAAAAAACAGTTTCATTTAAGGGATAAAATCAATGAACTAATTACTGTTAGAACAAGTATTCTGTTGTTTTTAAATGTGTTTTTTTCTCTCTGAAACTTTGGCACTGATACCTTTTTGCTAAAGAACATCCTTCTTTGTTGCTGTGGCAGCTTGTATGTGTATGGAAAAGCAAGACTCTTGTTCCAGATAAAGCCTGGCCGGTATGGTTTCAGTTTTCCGTATCGGCAGCCCTGCTGAGCGCATTGCCGGTGCGGCTCGAGGCGGCGCATAATAACTTCCAGGCGCGAGCTGCCTCTTGCCTCATTCTGGGTGTTGCAACGAGCGCGAGCCGCATCGGAAATAACCGCTTTATGTGCGCACGCGGGTGCCTTACGTGCTGAACCAAGGCAGGCTTGTCGTCCAAATTTTGTATGACATACTCCTACTAAGATCTGCTTATTTGAAAATAAATAAACAAAGATTCACATTGTGATCAGTTGCCGGATCAGTTTATTAAATTGTTGCCAGTACATTAGATAAAAATTAAGCCCCGTAAGTTTGGTACTGTTTTAATAGACGGGTTTTGTCCTAAAGCCGCTCAGGTGTGTAGAATTCCTGTCGATTTTAAGATTAACCTCAAAATAGGTTTCTCAGAATGTCTTTTAACCTCTTTTTAATAGTTTTTTTTTTTGTTGTTGGCTTGACAGGAAGTTCACTTGTTTTTCTGGCTTTGTGCAGGTCGAAGAATGGAACTGGCCAACCATGGTCTCGTTCTCCTCCAGCAGCTCAATGCACAGAGAGGGTTTGGTTTCCTGTGTGACTGCACCGTGGCCATCGGCGATGTCTTTTTCAAAGCTCACAAAGCTGTCCTGGCGGCCTTCTCCAACTACTTTAGGATGCTCTTTATCCACCAGGACAGGTACTGTGAGATCTCACCCGGGGGGCCGGAGATCGCAAGGTCCCTCTTACGTCTGATGTTCTGGCAGATCTGTAATTTGCATTCATAAAAGTGCTTTCATGAGTCATACCGGCCACTGCATATGTTCTTAACCTAAGCCAAGAAATATAAAGCACAGTAGAATTGAATCTTGGTTTTTCAGTTGGTTTCACAGGTGTCCTAGTGTGACGAGTTTACCATGTGGTTGTGTGTTTTGTTCATCCCTGTTTTAACTGCTGCTCTCCGCTCCCTTCAGTGACTGTGTCCGGCTGAAGCCTGCAGACATCCAGCCTGACATCTTCAGCTACCTCCTCAACCTGATGTACACAGGCAAGCTGGCCCCGCAGCTAATCGACCCTCTGCGACTGGAGCAGGGTGTGAAGTTCCTGCACGCCTTCCCTCTGCTCCAAGAAGCCAGCATGGCCAGCCAGGGCACACTGTTGCATGTGGAGCATAGCTCCCTGCTGACCACGTCGCTCTACGGCATCCAGATCTCGGACCAGCAGCCCGGCGGGTTTTCATCCAGGACGAAACTCTCCCCCCCAATAGAGGCAGATGTCTTAGAGGCCAAGGGCCCCTCTGAGGCTCTCCCAGAGCCGATTCCGTCCTCCTCAGAGGACGTGGAGATGCTGGGCGAGAGCCCCAGGGCTAATACCATCCTCCATGTCAAGCCTAGCATCATGAAAAGGAACGCATCCTTCCGGAAGCATTATTCCTGCCACCTTTGTGGGAATCGTTTCAGCCAGAGGGGCCTCCTACGGGATCACCTTCTCCTCCACGCTCAGGTGACGTTCTCTTCAGAAGCTCTTCTCTCCGGGGTTTTGTCCCTTCCTTGTGCCTCTACCCCAGAGCAGTGTTCGCGAGACCCGGACGAGCCCCAGCGCATGGCCAGCGATGGCGGGGGCGGCAGCGACGGTGAGCAACACGCGGCGACCGACTCGCCCCAAGAGGCGGGCCTACAGTCGCAGTCAGAGACCCCGCCTCCCTCAGACATAGCAGACATCGACAACCTGGAGGCCGTCGACCTGGAGCGCGAGGTCAAGCGACGCAAGTACGAGTGCTCCACGTGTGGCCGCAAATTCATCCAGAAAAGCCACTGGCGGGAGCACATGTATATTCACACCGGCAAGCCGTACAAGTGCAGCGCCTGTGGAAAGAGCTTCTGTCGCGCCAACCAGGCGGCGCGGCATGTCTGTCTCCACCAGAGTTCCGACTCCTACACCATGGTCAACAGGCGCAGTATAGAGCTGTGCCCCAACGAAGACAACAGCCAGGTGGAGGCGCTCTTTCTGTCCGCCAGCCGACCATACAAATGCAGTGTCTGTGAGATGAGTCTGTCTAGCCCCAGTGAGGTCATGAAACACACTTGCTTCTCATTAAATGCTAAGGTCCCCTCTGATTCGGACAGCCAGTCGGCGATGCCGGGTGATGAACTGCCAAAAGATGAGGGGTCAGACTCCTCGGATGCCAAACCATTTATCAGTCTTATTAAAACCGAGGACATTTTAGTGGAATAGGACTATCTTTGTAGGCGCAGGAATGTTTTTATTTAGTTAGCTATAGTTGTACAAATACCAAACGGGTTTATTTGTTTTTTTTTTTATAAATATATGTCGTAAAATATCCTCTTACGGCGTCCAGTGTTATGAAGATGATTAGAATTCTTTTTTTTTGGAATTGGAATAGTAAATGAGCAGTATATGCTTGCACAACAAAGAATTTAGAACTTTAGCTTTTGTTATACCTCGCTGTTGTTTCGTAAAGTTTTTTATTAGAATGTTTTTATCGCTTAATTACGAAACACTGCCATTTGCTGAAAAAGCTGAGCAAAGGTATTGCAAACTCAGCTATTCTTTAAATCACTGTCAACCCAGGGTCCTGGTATAGTTCCTCTGGTTTTTTTTTTTTTTTTTCATATTGCAGCAGGGAAAGTATTAAAGTCCATAGCCTCCTGCTGCACTATTAGGGCATTAGGGGCATTTCATTTCAGGAACTCGATTCATTGCTCCCGTTTCACTGATAAAGAAATAACAAGTCATTTTTAGTTTTTGGAGCTGAAAAAGTAGCTTGACTGCTGAGTTGCAGATAATATGCATATTCCTAAATTCTGAATTCTGTAGTTTTTTTATGTCATCACGTCACTTAGATATTTACTTCTCCAAACAGATTATTTCTGTGGTGAAGCAGCTAGCTAGTGGTGCTCACCAACATAACAAAATTACCATATGATGCCATTATTATACGATAGGAAAATATGTTCAAATACCCTGGGAAGTCTTCAGGTAGAACTAAAATGTAGACATTAATAATAATAATAATAATAATAATAATATGTATAAAACAGGTAGTTCTCCATAATTTGTACAAAAACTGTGATTGGCTGGTTGTGTTGGCGTTACGTTAAGCCCCTCCCACTTTGAGCCCGATGGGAAAAAATGCATGAACAAACTTAAGTTTTGTTTTCTCAAAAGGGTAAAATTAGGTATATGTAAATAAGCTGTTATTAAAATACTGGAGAGCTCTGAAACCTAATATTGAAATTCTATGAAATTAACATATACTTGCAAAATCATGGTTAAAACAGTTAAATTTTTTGCAGTTAGATCCATAGAGAAATACATCTGCCACAATGACTAAATATGAATTGCTTAAATAAACAGATTGCGTTATCAGGTGGCACATAACTTCTTCATTACTTAATTTAATCATTCTCTAAAACAGGAGTCTCCAACTCCGTTCCTGGAGAGCTACTATCCAGTAGGTTTTCTGTCCCACTTAGCTTCTGATGAGTCACACCTGTTCCTGGTATTTACCTGAGAACAGGTGTGGCTCATCAGAAGCCGGGTAGGATAGAAAACGTAATGGACGGTAGCTCTTCAGGACCGGAGCTGGAGACCCTTGCTCTAAAATTTTTAAGCAATAAGAGCAAGATACATAGTAAGAACATTTCCCTTGATTCGGTGTTGATGGAGAATGTAGTTAATTTATACGAAAACTGGAAACACTGGCCTGCTTTCAGCTCTTGGCAATCACGCACCGCAGTTTGCTGTTTGCTGCGTTTGTTCAGTTTTTCATAGCTATGTTTGATGTATGTAATATGATAAATGTTAAAACCAGGAATGAGTTTTAAAATTTAATGTGAATAGGTCAGTTTCTGCATAATGTATTTTTGCCAGTTCAGCAATTTTACTTGAACCTCTTCATAGAATCCAAAATTTCAAGTTTTACGAAGTTTTGTACCGAATACTGTATTTTCAAAAACAAATTACAATATTTGTGCCTATATAGTGTTACAACTTTATGTAGAAAATAGCGATCAGGTATTAAAGTTTTTTACGCTTTTTATATTTTGATTTTTTACAACATTGACTGGTTGAGCAAATACTAATTTATATTTTCATCTTGTCATCCGTAATGTTACTGTTACTGCTAATGGATTGTGCAGCTCTCCGTAGCACATTTATTCATTCATTCGTGATTCGTGACGGCTTTGCAGGAATGTTGTGTGATCTTGCAAATCCGGAATGACACTATTGACAAAAAAGCATCAACGAATCCAATAATTATTATGGGTTTTGTTTTGGAAGACTGTTCGCTTGCGACAGGGATTGGATAGTAGCTGATGTTAGAGTTTATGGTGGGACTGCTGTGTCTGATGACTTCCTGCAAATAGATGCACCACCACACAGCAGGTGAAGCAGTCTGCGTTGCATAGTGAAGACTACTGAAGTGAATCCTTAGGTATTAAAAGGGCTAAAAATGACCAGCTTACGACTTATGGCGTCAGATTATATTTGAGGGGTGGAAAAAGAAAATCGTGTTTTGTTTGTTTTTGGTTTCCTTCATTTATGTACTGGGCTTTATATTACACAAGGGTCACACCGGAAATGTCACAGAGACAGGACGTTTGCTGTGATCTGTGTCCTCAGGAATGTATGCTAAACCCTTATTTCTGCTTTTTTTCATATGAAGGGTGAGAAAATAAATTTTTTTCCTTCCAGAAAAAATATAACGATTTATCTGTGTGTTTAACGGTAGCAGTGTGTATGGAAGCTAATAATCTAGCTGTCATCACTTCTCGTGCCCTCATGGTTCAGTGAAAGCTGTTCAACTGTTTCCCCCGATTATTATCTCAGTTATTATTATTATTATTATTATTATTATTATTATTAATATTATTATTTTAAATCAGGGATGTGTGGGGGGCGTGTTGAGTACCTTAAATAATGAATAAATTAGTAAAAAAGAAAACAGTAAATACATCGCAATACACTGTTTTTACAAAATGATATGACTAGCTCGAGTAACATTTTCAAATCGCCTACTGTATCACATTACAAATAACATTTTCATATGACCAGCAGGGGGTGCAATTACAGACCATTTACCGGGTGGACCTACTCAAGATGATAATATATAATTATATATTAATATAATTACCCAATTATAATATATAATTGCTGCCACTACCACTATTATTGTAATTATTATAATTATTGATTTATTATTATAACGAGCCTCATCATTGGGGGTGCTGTGTAGTTCGGTGAGTTGTGAGGCAGTGTCTGTGATTTGAAGGTTTTTAGTTCGAATCCCAGAGTTTACAGAGTGATCTCATGGTGGGGTCTCTGGGAAATGCCATTATCAACCCATATACCTCTACAGTATACTAGGCAGTTAAAGCCCCTCCAGCTGACGGTTAGCCACGAGGCGGGTGTGCATTCAGCATACAAATAGATCTCACTCTGACGTCTACTGAGAACTACTGGTAAGTTGATCAGGAGTGTGCTGCGATTGGTGAATATTGAACTTGCTTTTAAGATCCTACAGGGGGGGTGCTGGTGAAATTGCAGGCAGTCACATTTTTACAAAACAACCACATCCACAGCTTTAAAATGACTTAACACAATCATTACCACGATCGATCAGCTTCAAAAGCCAAGGTTTAATTAAAACACAATTTTAGCCGTTTAGGTGCATATATAAGTACAAATGTCACTCCTCGGTTATCGTCAATGAAATCTTCAAGACTTCCTCCTCAAACCCACAAATTACCACTTATATGACATTTCGTTTTATTTTTTTCTGAAATAAAGAGAAGGAAATGCCAGGAAACGTTTCTCTTTTTTTGCCGCCACTGATTGGCAAAAAAAAAATGTTTCTTGTGGAACAGTTACTCTTTCAATTTCCCATTTACATTTTCCTTGTTTCTGGCCTAACATTCTGAACAATTTTCGTTATGCACACATAATCCGAAACTACACACAATTAAAATTATTAGTTAATGTTTTAGACTTAATTTCCATAGATCACCACTAGAGGGCATATATGCACAGAACAACCCAGAAAAACCTCCTTTTACTAAATTAAAAAGCTATAATTTGCATTGCATTGTTAAAAGAAATATTATTCACATAAAATCATTCCATAGCACGTTCTACTCTGCATTGCCCGTTGTATAATTACATATAATTTCCTGCAGACTGAGGAAGTATTTTAAAAACTTACGCTAAAAGAGGAAGGCCACTTGATTCGGATCTTGTTTTAGATTAAATCTAATAGACACAGAGCAAAACAGGACCACAGATATATGTGCATTAATTACATGATGTTTAGTGTTTAGTCACACTGAGCACTGGGAGATAAAGACAAGGAAATTGAAGAATATCTGAAACAGCTGACATGCTGTCCTGACCGCTTTTGGTTCTGCTCCTTCCTGCAGTCTTCCAGCCAAACCTTATCTGTTGTCAGCTCATGCAGCA
Source organism: Stomatorhinus walkeri (assembly GCA_026784285.1). Classification (NCBI taxonomy): domain Eukaryota; kingdom Metazoa; phylum Chordata; class Actinopteri; order Osteoglossiformes; family Mormyridae; genus Stomatorhinus; species Stomatorhinus walkeri. Next base: position 16,678,588 of record JAODUD010000026.1, read on the forward strand.
CAGAGTAAAAAACCTGAAAATGTGATGCATTATGCAAAAAGGCACCATGCATTTTCTTTAATGCTGATGCTTTTACATTGTTTGCAAACTGAAGACTTACTTCCTCATTTCTCTCATTAGAGGAATTAGCATTTTTTACCTAGCATCAAATATTTCAGTATTTCATCTTCAAAGCTGTTTAACAGTGACCACTTCAAATGCTGAAATATGTCCACTTGAGGCATATTTTTCTAATAAAGTTCCAGGGTAGGCAACCCTGATCCTGGATTTCTGATATCTGCCAGGTTTTCTATCAAACTAGCTGCTTGAGGTCAGGAGTGTTTCATCAGAGACCAGGTAGGATGGAAAACCTGCTAGATACCAGCACTCTAGGATCAGGGTTGCCTAACCCTGCTGGGCAACCTGTGTTGTGGTCACTGTTATGCCAGTTGCCTCAACCTTAATTCTCACCTTAATGATCCAGAGTTTGACTCATTTGTCCGTTGGTCCAGGTGGGTGGTCTCACTGACCATGACTCCTCTGGACCCCTCTTTGATTATACCTTTACCATATAACCTCCAGTAGAGTTTCACAAACATTCATCCATAGGTTTTGGGGGATCATCTGTTTCGGTCACTTGGCAAACCAAGACCTATGAGAATTACTCTCCCTCAGATCTGTCATGCGTTACACTATCGGCCGATTTCTCCATTTCGACTGTTTCACACTGGTTACCTTCAGTATATTGTATTTTCATTCACAAATGGTGCTGCTTTTTAAATTTGTACTGCATCTGATGTTTATTTACTTGACCGCTTTCCATTGTTGCAACGTAATTCTATTAGGGGGATATTTGTAGTTGTCCATTATCAGCTGTCCCTTTTGCTACTGCTGGTTCCCCAGCTTTAAAATTAAGATCTTCCCCTGACATGAATTTTCTTCATTTATTTTTGTGTATTTCTAACAGTCACGGCCTCTAATGCCCCTACCCGTTCTCTTTCTACATGTCTGGTCTTGCATACTTTGATATTTCATCCACAATCTTGTTTCTTTTTGTTAATGAGTGGCAACGGATCACCATGTCTTTTTTAGTACTTTCTATCTATGTCTCCGCCTTGCTTCACAATATACGCTACAGTAGAACCAACATTAGTTAAAGCCACTTAAATGTCAGATTTGATGTCTATGATCGGTGAATTTAATTGGCTGATGCCGTGATATCTTCAAGTTTCTCATGGTTTTCTCCTGCTGTAATAGACACCTCAGTTGTCTGTGCTGACTGACCGAATACTAGTTCTTCCATAGCCTCATGCATTGGTATGTCTTCTGTGTGAAGTTTTTCAAAGTGCCTGGCTAGCTCTTCCTCTCTGTTATTTTTGGTGACTGCACTTTCAACAGTTCTGAGCTGTACTTCCTCCACAATTTCAAAATCGGTCGATTCTAGGTGGCTACAGATAGCAATGGCATCTGTGTTTTTATGTGCCAACTGAACTGTTTTATCCTCTTTTGTGCTTGGGTCCAAAACAGGCAGAGTGGTCGATTCTTGTTGCTCATCTGCTGTTGTTACTAATAAAGCATCATGCATCAAACTAACATTTTCCACGACTTCTTGCAGAACCATTTCTGTAGTGAGCACCACGTTATAATGCTTGGATGTTTCGTCATTCTCAGGAAGTTCTCCAGATAACATAGGTACATCTTTATCGTTTATTTCTCTTTGTTCTCCTGGTGGTGCATCAGAGTATGCCTTCGAAGAACCTTCAATTTCATGCTCACTTCCTAACTCCTGAGCCTCTGTTTTGGCGCTCTCTTTAGCTGACTGCAAACATAGCAAGGTCTCCCAAAACACAGAGGAATGAATTTTCTTTGTGGGTTTTTTCTTATCAAGTTCAGTTTCCTGTTTTGCCTCACTTGGCTTTTGTTCCTCTTCTTCTTTATTAAAAATGAGATTAGCCCCCTCGCTATCCCTCTCAGAAGATCTTCTAACATGTTTCTTTGGAGTGATAAGTTTTTTAAATGAAGACCAGGGTAGTTTTCCGTTATTCTTCCTTTCTTCATGAACAAGAACATTGCCATCTTCATCAGTCTCAGCAGCATCTTCCATCTGAACAGACCATTCTGCTGAACCCTCAGTTGATTTTTCAGGTGGCTGAAGCTCTTCTGAGATCGATTCTCCATCTCCTGCTGGCTGAATTTCATCTTCTTTACCTGCCTGTTTTTTCGTAGGGAACCTTTTCCTACAATTTCCTATGAAGAGGTTATGAAGTTTCTTTTCTAGGGAAGAGAGAAGTTCAGCTTCAAATGACATTACTGGAGATTCTTCTTCTGAATTTGACTCCTCTTCAACATCATCTTCATATTCTGTACTGCTAATTTCTGCTACCAGGGCATCTTCTCCCTGCTCTAAAACTGTTTGAGAGCCATAAGCCTCAGTTGCAATTTCTTCTTTAATTTCATCCTCATATAGTCTTTCTTCAGGCAGTTCTGCAGTTTGTGGGATTACCCCTGAAATAGCACCTTCCTCTTTCTGAATCTCCACCATAGTCTCTATGGACTTTTCACTGCCTCGTGGTAATTCAGGACTTTCCTCTGATTCCCTTAGCTCATCCTCAACAGCAAGGAGAACCCTTTCAATAGACGTTTCCTCAACAGGCTGAGTCGAAAGTACCTTCATTCCAAAACCAGAAAATATCCCCTGTGTGAATATTTTCAAAGGGAACTCAACATCCTGGGGAGGCCTAGTAGACAACTCAGTTTGTACGTCTGTTTGTAGGATGACTTCTTCTGTGAGTTTTGTTCCTACAGCACCTGGTACGTCAGGAACGTCTCCAGTGACTTTGACTAAGGGAAGTTCTGTCATAGATTCAGCTCCCATGCAGTGCTCTTCCAGCTCCTGCAGTGTTTTTACATCTTTCACTTCTTCTATGTTGGCATCTTCTTCAAGAATCTTGGAACTGTTTGACTCCTCTTGTTTCAGTGCCTCTGCCTTTTCACTCTGTTTTTTTTCCAGCACGAACTTGTGGCCGACAAACCAAGATCTTTTTTTAAAACGCATTGCGTTGGCTCGTCCAACTTTCCCCTCTGCTTTTGCTTCAGTTAATGGCTTTTTTACATCAGGTGATTTATTCTCGTCTTTCTCAACTGTTGGATGTTCAGCTTCCTCTTCTTGTACCGCCTCAACACAGTCTTCCCTCTGTAACACAGTTATGTCCATCTCACTGTGACAAGTAGAAAAAAGAGACAACTGTTATGGGGCTTTGGATAACAGGGGTAACAGAGTATTTACACCCAGCAAAGACCTATCCGGTCACCGGCTTTTCAGTACTACGTTAAAGTTGGCTTATACCCACAATCTGATGAGCAGATTAGTAGTACACTTAAAATATCAATGAGAGGCATATTGTAATGCCCAAAAGTAATCTGGATAAATTCAGCCTTTCCCTGGATATTATGTTAATCTACAGCCAGCCCTATAAGGAGGTCCTCCAACTTATAGGGGAAAACTTGGGGGTTGGTGGCAGGATTGACACCTCAGCCACTAGAAAGAAACCTCTGGTCCATTTGGACTAGTGTGATGCTGAGGTATCACCCGCCACACGGCTGCACTCAGTTTCTCATCCCTGAGGTGGTTTGTCGTGCAGTGGGTGCAGCAACGCACTGTAATCACTACATGCGCCTTACACACGGTAATCAGTACATGCGCCTTACACACTATAATCAGTGCATGCTCCTTACACACTGTAATCGGTTAATGCTCCTTACACACTGTAATCAGTTCATGCGCCTTACACACTGTAATCACTACATGCGCCTTACATACTGTAATCAGTGCATTCTCCTTACACACTGTAATCAGTGCATGCTCCTTACACACTGTAATCACTACATGCACCTTACACACTGTAATTAGTGCATGTTCCTTACACACTGTAATCAGTACATGCTCCTTACTCACTGTAATCAGTACATGCTCCTTACACACTGTAATCAGTGCATGCTCCTTACTCACTGTAATCAGTGCATGCTCCTTACACACTGTAATCAGTGCATGCTCATTACACACTGTAATCACTACATGCACCTTACACACTGTAATTAGTGCATGTTCCTTACACACTGTAATCAGTACATGCTCCTTACTCACTGTAATCAGTACATGATCCTTACACACTGTAATCAGTGCATGCTCCTTACTCACTGTAATCAGTACATGCGCCTTACACACTGTAATCAGTGCATGCTCCTTACTCACTGTAATCAGTACATGCTCCTTATGCATTGTAATCAGTACATGCGCCTTACGCACTGTAATCAGTGAATCTCTCTATGTTTATTAAATTTGGCTAGCGGAATGCAGCATGCTACTGTTTTGTTTTGCCATGGTATTTCAAGCACTGAAGTCACAGTGAAGAAAAGAGCAGCTGAGCAGCCACAACATCATTTAAAAGAGGAAATGTTATAGGTAAACCTGGAAAAAAGACAGTGATGTGGTGGCACTTTTTGCAGTTTAAAGTCTGAAACTTTTATGAAACATAAGGATACATTATGAAACATAAGGATACATTACGAAACATAAGGATACGCCAAATCTATAAAGATAGATTCTGAGCATCACAACATGCCTCTCATTAATGTTTTACTACTAAACTGCTTATCAGATTGTAGGTGTAAGTAAGTGTCTATATAATTCTGAAAAGCCGACCTCCAGATGGATTTCGCTAGTTGTAAATACACTGATATGGCCTTTATGAAAAGTGTCAGATACTAATAATTATACACTTTCTTAGAAATTGCAGTATTTACAGAAGGAGTTTAAGTACCTCAGGATCTCAATGACCAGTCACGGCAAACAGGAAACAGGCGACTGACTGTCAGACAGGTTTGGTGGTTTCTATCTTGCAGGTCTATGATGGTGAACAGCAAGGCTCATGGGTTACCAGTCAGTCTATGTCCATGGTCATGTCCTGTGCATATAGATTGAAAAAATAAGGTTGCAAGCAGAACTGGTGGAAATGAGGTTTCTTTGTAGGATGTGAGAAGACAATGCCGTCAGATTGTATTTCTTTCATTGAAGTAATTCTATTGCACCAATAAGACAGTTGAGATATGCTGTTCTACTTGGAAGCAAAGTTGATATCAGCCCTTCTTAAAATCAATACAATGAATGCAGTTATGACATGCTTTATTTTATTTATATATATATATATATATATATATATATATATATGGATACATATTTTAATATGCATCTCAGGGCCTAATGAAATCACATAAATTCCAAAACTACAATTATTGGTATATGTGTGCATTACACGATGTCTTGTCTTTTAAAATTTTTTTTTAATTATAGATAGCTGTAGCATACATGTTAAATAATATTTAATTATTTATTTTTTATTAATTTGTTCAATCTCAATAAAAAAATATTAATATTATTCAAGCAGCAGCAATGCGGCTCAACAAAATAATTAAAAATGGAATAACTAAACAAACTATTTTAAATTCTTTCTTACCTGTAAGAGATACTGTTTTTTAAGAATTAAAAAACATTTTATACTGCTATATCTATTTGACTTGAAATTTAACAAAAAATTATTAGACTTCCTTGAAAGGACTTGATAGATTTGAGGGGACGAGCATAACAAGGCAGGCGCCTACATCCCACTGTCTACATGACGCTTCCTCTCCCTTCCCAGGCCACTTACTACTGTGGAATTACATCACATGTCACATGACAAATTAGGGGAAAGCCCCACCCACATACAGCTCCTATATAGCCCAGCTCCTCTCAGGCTACAACCTTGGGCTCTTCAACTCCAAGTTAAATTATAGAAATCTTGGTTACATCAGCTGATCTGTGTGCATATAAAACAGGTCAATCACACAGAAGCTTGGCAGCTTCTGATTCAACCAAATATTATATTTTTATCTAAAAATATAATAATTAGCCTGTAGTTTAAAGAAAATAAAATGACATATACATACATATTTGTCCATATACAATGAAACCCAGCAGTTGAAATATTCTCAACTAGGACTCACCTAGGACAACTGCCAGAAGAAATGCTTTAAATTTGAAGTATAACTTAATTTGGTTCCAGCCGATTGTCTCTCTCAAGTTAGACAATATATAGACAATGAGCATATAATTTACAGACAATACACAATATACAAACCATATACAGATTAAATACAGCTGAATGCCAACAACAATAATGGTCATTACATATGAGATTGCACAATGCATTATTTGTAGATGTGAGGCAGGGTGTAAATCACGAGTAGCCGTGGCCCAGTTGGTGATACCGGTTAGCTATTTATGATGGTATGTGGAAAGAAATGGCTCCTGTCTCCAGTGGTTTTGCTATACAGGGTTCTCTAATGTGTGCTGGAGAGGAGGAGCTGAAAATATGTGTCCTGGGTGTGAGGAACCTGTGATGATTTTCCCGGCCTGTTTCCTGGTTCTCGAAGCATACTAGTCCTGGAGGGTCGGCAGAGGAACACAGATGGTGTTGAACGCCGAACTGAAATCCACAATCAGGACTTTATGTGACTGGGCAGTCTAGATGCTGCAGGATATAGTGTAGTCAGACTGCATCATCCACTGACCTGTTTGCTGAGCAGGGCATCGGCAGGGGTCCAGCCTCCAGTGATGTTCTTCAGGTGGATCAACAGAAGATTTCATGACAGCAGATGTCAGAGCCATACAAGCTGAATTCATTGCCTGACGACTTAGTCAGACTAATCAAGCAGTGAATGAAGCACAAATTTACCACAAAGCTGCTATAGAAATGGGAACAGAGTGACATAGAGGACTGTCCCTAGCTGGCACCTCAAGAGCGAGACGTGCAGATGTTCCAGCATCTGTCCAAAACATCAGCTGCAGACAGACACACACTCACAGTGCATCACATGCAGATGAAAACCCATTTCCATAAATGGCATATGAATAAAAAGCGCCAAAATTACTGTAGTACAGCAAATTGTTTTATTTTCTCGCTTTAGCTCTTTGTGGTACAGGGATCCTGATACCATAGACGTTTTGGTTTTCCATATAATAAGATTATTTTTGAAACCCTGGTGAAAGTGAATATGACTGATTCCAGCACGTCATTTTACTGTATTGTATAATTTCTATAAGGAATATTTCTGAAACGTAACAGACAGTCAGTCAATGCCCCTATAATATAACATATAACTTTTTTGGATTTTTGAATATTTTGTATTAAATTTGAATACATAGTTAATTATTAATTAGCTAACAGTTGTCTAAAAACAGCATTTACTTGAAATCAATTCATCTTCCAACAGCTTTTTCTAAATAAGGCAATGGGGTATTTTTAAACGGATTACCTTATTTCATGCTCGTTTGAACATTGTTTTACGAAGTTTAAGAAGTGAAAAGGAAAAAGTCCACTTTCAGGAAGAAAGTACATTTGAAGGTACAATTACTTGTCACTGGGGCTGTACCCTTAAGGGTTTGCTAATTGTACCATTAGCTGTAGGTAAATGTACCTTTTAAGGTACAAATATGGACTCAGAGGAACATTTTTGTACTATTGGAGTACATTAATGTTGTTTGTACCTTGGGGAATGAAACAAGCAGGGTGAGTTTCCTGAAGCCTTCTTAATACTCCATCGTTAGTAAGTACTATGTTAAAAGATTAGGAACTTGCGAACAACATTGTGTTAAGAAGGCTTCGGTAAATTCACTCCAGGGATGTATGCTTTTTCTAACAGTGTAAGAGCTGATAATCCAAAAGTACATTTGCTGAATAGTTCGATGCTGAAGAAACAGACTTTCATTATGAAACAAGAAACACATGAACAGCCGGTGTTACACTGCATAGGTGAAGAGTCTGGGGGCATTACAGAGGTCTCAAGGGAAATAGTAAACTGAAGTCTACAAGGCAGCCATTTCGGGGCTTCAAGACAAAGATGCAAAGTGAACAATGGGGGTGGGGGGGGCAGTGAGTTTGACATAGCAACAGTCCCCAAAGG
>JAODUD010000026.1:16776850-16802880 GCA_026784285.1 Stomatorhinus walkeri
TTTGTGAATCAGTCTGACTTACATAAACTGTCCATTCAGTTTCAGCGTTTAAGCCGTTGATATTTAGGTGATTAGTTGTTAAAATAGGGACTTTGCTCTTCTACTTGTTTGCCCTCCTCTGTCCTTCCAGCATGGAGGATGACAACACCCACATCTCCTACCTGCCCTCTGGGGGCCCAGAGCTGCCCCTCTGCCACACAGAAAGCCTCAGCCACAGTTGGGATGCGACTGATGGAGATGGACAGGTCGGGATGGAGGACACCATCGGCCAGATAGAGCGTGAGCGAAGGTAACCCCCCATACGCTATCAGTCAACGATAGCCCCGCCCCTTCATCATCACCATGTGAGTCACCTATAAATGAGAAAAAGTAACCAGATTAGGGGCATATACAGGGCGGGGCTACAGAGGCACTGTCACTAGCTGAAAGCTGATTGGCCCCAGGATTGGCCCCTCACCTGTCACTCACTGAAATGACACTCACTGATTAGCTAACGATATGGTTGGCTCCTCTTTTGCACCCACCTTAAATCCTAGATTCACCCCTGAACAGGGGTGACCATTGGATAGTATAGAAGTTTGCTGTTTGGACTTGAATAAACTAGAAAGGACTAAATTATAACCATTTTCCATAACCATTTATACAGCCTTGTAATGACTAAAGTACCTAAAACACATAAATAATAGCCATATATACTCTCTATCTGTGCTCTGTCTGTGCTCCATCTGTGCTCTATCTGTGCTCTGTCTGTGCTCTATCTGTGCTCTATCTGTGCTCTGTCTGTGCTCTGCCTGTGCTCTATCTGTGCTCTGCCTGTGCTCTATCTGTGCTCTGCCTGTGCTCTGCCTGTGCTCTGTCTGTGGAGTTTGCTTGTTCTCCCTCTCAAGCTGGTTTTTTCTGGCTGTCCTAAGACTGTACTTAGGTGAACTGTGGCTAGTATGAACTGCCACCCCCATCCAGAGTGAGCCCTCGCTTACCCACCAGACCCAGTACAAGATAAGCATAAGCTTATTTGGAGGATGGATGGATAACAATGCATGTTTTCAGACGTCATTTCGGTGTCTTTTAGTCCATACTTATTTCCTTTTATATTCAGTTTGCTAAGTCATGCCGCATGTGTCTGGAAGAATTGAGGCCCATTCCTTTGATGCAGTCTGACAGCTATTTGTCAGATGGTGCCACACGAAACTGCTGGAGCCGATTAGAGCAGAGAATCATTCCTCAATCTGGGCCCCCCAACTATGTCCCAGGGAATTGCTCGTGAAGCAGGTAACCTTGCTAATGTGAGCCCCCCCCCCCCCCGGTCACTTGATGTAGCAACATCAGCTTACGCTCTAATTACTCAATCAACTACTTTTGTTTGGCACATCATGAAATACGCATCAACCCCCCCACGGGGACCCCCTAGCCATCCCACATATTTGTTATGTTCCACCACACCAGATTCAAGTAATTAAGTAACATTAAGACCTTTATTGTTTGAATCAGGTGTGCTGGTTTTGGAATGACTGGAGGGGGTCCCACAGGGGGGTTCCCAGGGATACAATCACGTACATAAAGAGTTTCTTGCGTGTTTATGTCTGTCTGGCAGCAGCTTGCATGCAGACTACAGTGACCTGAAAGTGCTGCACTCTGTGAGGGACCGATCCAGCCCCTCGGAGTGTGAAGCGTCAGATTACAACTGCAGAGAGGAGGCGGAGGAGACAAACAAGGACTGCCAGGTGGAAGACGAGCTCCTGCTGTGGCACAGGAGCCTTCTGGAGGAGCGGGTTCAGGCCTTTGAGCTCCACAACAGGCAGACGGAGGCCCGGCTTCGGTGGCTGAGGAAGCTTCTGGATCAGGTGAGCCGTGCCTTGGCATATAGCCACAGCATATAGACAAGGTCATATAGACTATATAATGTTAATGCCATTTTGGCAAATTAGCTAGAATGAAATATTTAGCTAGTAGATCATATGAACATGAATCTTTGATTTAGTTACTTTTTCTATTAGTTTTGGGTTTTCAGTTGTATTCAGTGTTGGGTACTCTTCTCGTTTACTTATATATTTACATTTGTGTATGTGGTACTATTAGGAATACCAAAGAATAATTCTCACTTTTCTACTTCCTTCTCCTTTTCCTTGCAGTCCAGGACAGGCACTGGGGCGAAAAGCGTCTCTTTATCCTCCGTATATGAGAACGTCCGCGTCCGACATTCCCTCACAGAAGGGGCCGGGATTCTGTTTGATCCCGCAGGTGAGAAGCAGGCGCACGACGCAAGGTGTGCCATTTACGTTCAAACAGGCGATTCCGCAGAGTCAGATCCGCATAGCGATAACCTCATCGCCGTCATCTCCAGCATGTCAAGGCGATCTCCGCGCCCCTGTCTCGCTCTTTAATGGCCTTTGGTTATGGGCGTGTCGGTAATACAGGGCAGAGTCTCTTCTGAGTGATGTTCAAGTGGAACAGGCCATTCTGGATGACTTACTCAATTTGTTAAAACGCTTGATGACTCCATCCACGGCCTCATAATGACATTACCCCTAAAAATATGGCTCTAGTCATTCATTTTAACCTTTAAATGGCTTTGTCCTTTGAAATTCTCCCAAGCTCTGTTTTCATGATCATGAGAGATTCCCATCAGTTCTTGTCAAACTGAGAAGCAGGAACGACCTCTCTGCTGCAGTATCAAGGCTGACGTAACACGCAGCCCCACCGTCACGCTGCTGTAACCAGACTGTAGCGCCGACGTCACCTTGGATAGAGCTGTCAGCTAAAGCAATGCCAATTATAGGGATACTTAGTCAATCAGCTTAAAAATCCACATTGGAATACATTGACGCCCCCCCCCACCCCCATCCACTTTCTAACCACTTATACAGGATCAGAGTGATCCTGGTCCTCAGCCCATTGGCGGGGGCCCCTTGGATGGGATAGAAGAACAGGCAGCCATTACCACTAAGGTAAAGCTACTGTGTCCTGTGTACCATTGCTAAGTGGTCAGTGTCTGTCTTTTCAGAGGAGCTGTCAGGCCGTAAACACAACACCGATGTCGCCAGCATGGAGGACATCTCCGAGACATTCGCTGCATCCATCTGTAAGCATCCTATCTCTTCTTCCTCCCCTTCATCCTTTCATATAATGTTTCCATGCTTGATTTTTCCTTGAAAGTCTGAGCAAATATCAATACTCGTTTCGATTTAGAATTGCTTAGGCCTGTACTATACACTGTGGGTATGTGCATATTAACCCATTTGTCGCTGTATTTGTTTGATTATTATTACTGCTTTTATAATCATTCTACAAACGTTTGTGAACATATATGTATTTTTAGCCTTGCATAAGTGTTTATCGATCTCATTTTCCATAGCTGTGTCCGTTTCCATGCAGCGTGTCTTTTTTCGAGATTGTTTTCGCAGGATAGGTAATGTGTCAGACAGTTCGTCTCGGTGCTGACGGGAGAATGCTTCCTCAGACTTGTGATGAATTACTCCGGGTAGCTAACCTCTCTGTCTGGCGTTCTGCTGTTCGCCGCGATGCTCCAGTCCACAGCCCTTGATTTATTGGCCAGGAAGGGATCACGGCATGGACGCCGCACAGAAACCGGGACTAATGAGCGCTTGTGTAGATATATCATCTCCGTCATTAGAGGGTTTCCAGGCGAGCCACGTCGTCCAGGATGGAGGCTTGACGGCTTTGTTTACAGGCTGTGTCAGAAATAAAGGAGACGGAGACTCCTGAGCGATTCAGCTGGAGTGGCACGGGTCACAATGGATATCTGATTTGATTTGTTAAATTCACTTCAGCTGCACGACCGGGAATGTACATTCTTTCATATCGTAGTGTGATTAATGCTTGTGTTTAGTACCAAGTCGCGCAGCACTGTAGGTAAGACACTGGAATCTTTAATTAATCGGGATAATCCATTTTAGCAAATAGCTGAATGCGAAGGCACTTTGTTTTAGAATTTCTCTTAATTAAAATCGACTCTTAACAGATCAGGTCTGTAGTCCTGACATAAGCATTTGGAACTGTACGGCTCATTGTATGAGGCCTTTTCACGGAGACGGAAAGCCAAATTGAGTACAGAAAATCAAAGCGGTCTCACAAATGAAAGCGGGAAACGTAGCGTACAGCCCGGAAGCGCTTTTGCTCATGCCGCTGAATGTCGAGATTATATAATCGCACTCCTAAGTGGATTTCTGTGTCTGGCTGTGGTTTTCCGAGCGACTTCGTCCTTTCGTCCTTCCCAAAACAGGAGATTCCGTTAGATCCGGGCCATTACTTTCACTGCTGTCTGCGGCCTTTTTATGTCGCTTTGAACACCTGCATGAAAGTGATGTTAAAGCTGCAGGGAAATGGTGCACACACAACCCCCCCCCCCCACCCCGAGGTGCGAATAGAGGTGTTACCAGGAGTCATGTGTGACTCGTGTCTCGCACGCATCACGCACATGCCGTACATGTCACCAGTCGATATGGGACGCTCTGTCGTCACATTGAAAGACGTTCCGGAGGACACATCAGAGACAATGAGGCATGAAATTCTTGCAGCGTGCGCCTGGGCTAGCTGCCTAGCCTGTCATCGATTAATTTCATTAAAATGTATTGTGTCTGGCAAGTAAGGGATATTTCTGGCTTTGAGCAGGTAAAAAATGAGGCATACTTTGAAACCTTATGAAGAATTAGAAATTTATCTGCCACAACCACATACCCAGTGCAAGTTCCTGGTGAACCTGGAGCCCATCTCAAACTCAGGATGGCGACACCCTGAACAGAGTGCCAGTCCACTGCACGAGCTGCAGTCAGGAGGAACGTTATGCAAATGGAAATGACACATACAGAACTAAGGGCATGAAACAAGCACTCAGGCTACAGCACTGCACACAGTCACACTATAGAGAGATACAGTTTTATTTAGGCAGTCCCATCCATCCATCCACCCATCCATCCATCCACCCATCCATCCACCCATCCATCCATCCATCCACCCATCCATCCACCCATCCATCCATCCAACCACTTATCCTGTACAGGCAGCCTACAAAGCAGGAGAACACCCAGGATGGGACGCCAGTGTACCACACACACACACACACACACACACAAACGTACCCAGCCCTAAGATTAACCATAAGTAACTAAACATAATAGACATGAGAGTAATTTTAAAGAATGTTTTATAATATTTTCTGTTATTCCAGTCACAGGTTTTTATGGAATGATCCCCACAACATCAAAATAAGAGGTTTTCATCACAATACAGGGACATGTATATACACAATAAAGCACACATTCACACACTAGTTCCAAAAGTTGAAAGTCCACTATAAAAAACAGCTCTTTTTGTATATCTGTTTTGTACAGGAAATGTAAGTACTGTACACTAGAGACACTCACCATGGAAAGACTAGCCCTGCTAGATGGTACATCTGCAAGAGAAGAGGGACCAGGGCAGCATCCCTTCGCCAAGCGGTTTCTGCCTATGCAACCGAGATACTTTCACGACCTCTGACTGCGCTCAGGCTGCTTATCTGCGGCCTCTGTGAGGACTGATGGCCATATGATACCATTACTGGTAAAATGGGCCTTGATGTTACAGCCATTACCACCCCTCCCCCCCCCAAAAGATGATAATAGCCTGGGTTGGCTTATTGGATAAATCACATTGAACACTCTCTCCTTTTGAGCATTGCCATGAAAAACAATCTCACACACTCTCAAACCTTCTTTCTGTGGCTGAGGACCTCTAATCAAAACCGTTAATTTACATTGTGATGTATATCAGTTACTTTCCGAAGCCAGTTGTATTTTCTAATTATGCTTTCTAATTATGATTTGAATCTGAGGGGAGGAAAAGTAAAGATTAGTGCGGCTTAATGTTGGCCAGAAGTGTTTATCAATACACCATTTGAATCTAGAGATTGTAATCAGGTGTTTGGATCAGGTGTAATAATAAACATTTTGAGGGAAACATAAATGGCACATGAACTAACTTCTGTGTTTTCTAATCTCTACACAAGGTGTATATTTTAATGTAATAAGGGAGGGTATGATATTTCTGGTGAAAGTTTTAAAAGAAGAATTAGTCCCAATGGTGACCCATTGCTGGGAATAAAAGAGTGAGTGGTATAGGGTACTTGTGGTACAGGGTACTCGTGGTGTAGGGTACACATGGTTTAGGGTACTCATTGTATAGGGTACTCATGGTTTAGGGTACTCATTGTATAGGGTACTCATGGTGTAGGATACACGTGGTTTAGGGTACTCATGGTATAGGGTACTCATGGTGTAGGGTACACGAGGTGCAGGGTACTCATTGTATAGGGTACTCGTGGTGTAGGGTACACGTGGTTTAGGGTACTCATTGTATAGGGTACTCGTGGTTTAGGGTACTCATTGTATAGGGTACTCGTGGTGTAGGGTACACGTGAGAGAGGATGCAGATCCATCACAGAGCAGACGCATCTTCAGGCAAACTTAGTCATTTGTTCAGCAGAACAGTATAGTTTTGCATAAACGATATTATGTTTGTGCCGATTTGTTGTACTCCTGGGAAAAACACTGTAGAGACAAATACCATCACAAAGCTCCTTTTGATTCTTGGAATGGCACAAGTATGATTTAAATCAGTAGCTTTAAAACAAAAGGTAATTGTTTTGTACTGCCAGCCAATGAAGAGGAGATCCCCAGAAAAAAATAAAGAACGTGTCTGTCTCAGACATCTAGCTTGTCCAGGAACGCAAGAATGTTCTGTAAGAATCTGAATTCTGAGGTTTTGGGGTGTTATTCTGTCTGGTCTGGCCTGGTACATCTGCTCTTAATGCCATTGTGTATGACTGTCTCTGGAGATATGAGACGATCTGAGACTTGTTCTTGTGATCATTCGGAAATATTTAGTGGGGTTTACAGTTTGTCGGTGTTTACATCACAGTATGAAGACACCATAGCTCAGATTACTTTCATACTGCTGAGTACTTGAATCTCGACTTGTGTTCTTGCTGAGAAATGTCAAAGTATATTTTCTTTGAGGAATATTGTGTTTGTTACATTCATATATCTTTGACTGTCGACAGTCGGTGGTAATGAAATCTACAATGTGGCCAGAATGATTTCTGTATGTTTTGTTCCAAATAAATATTTTATGATTTTTCAGCGTCATTGTATTTCTTTTATGTTCAGAGTAGGGATTATTCATCAACAGAACCAAGATGAATGTGTCAGTAAGCACGCCGATATCTTGTACCTCAATGCTCGGTCAAAATGTGTTTTGTGGTGCTAAAATATTATTAGGCCTATTTTTGTTATTTCCATAAAGTATAATCCAGGCATCATAATCATGCTATTGGCAGCAAGAGGGACCCTGTTGCTTTAACTCCTGTAACCGGCGCTGAAGGGTCTGATTAGGTGTCTCATACCCAACACTGGAGCCCCTCCTTACCCATGGACCCATGGACATATCAATATATCTTTCCAGAGGTGCAGAGGGTCGGGATCAGCTTATGTTCTGGCTCTCTCCGCCGTCATTTGCCACTACCTGTCCTTCAGGCAATCTTTAACCTGACTTTCATGGGTCCAGGTTTCAGAGAATCCTTCAGAGAAGCTGACCCCAGGAGACGTCCTTCTCCACACCGGTACATGACTTCTCTGGATATTTTTAGACCCATATTAAAGGGGCTGCTTTTAAGACAGGCTTCAAGGCAGCTGAAACAGGCCACCACATACGAGCTGAGACCTCCGTACTGTTTGGTGTGTATGTACGTATGGTTAAGTTTCATACACAAACACACTTTTAAAATAATAATCAATGTGACCTGTTGCTTCGGCAAATCATCATATTAATTCATAATAGTAATAATAGAATGATGAAAGCAGAAATGCTGATTTATATTTATGTTTGATAAATATTTCATATGGTCACAAAACTGCACATAAACATTTTTCCTTGCTAACACAGCAACTCTGTGACAGAGTTTAGTTTCAGTGATTTTTAATTTTAACTTGTGGGATTTAAATGTTCTGTTTTTTATAATATATCCAGTTTCTGAAGGAATATTTTTTAAAGCAGGAGGTCATTTTTTTATATTATTGCAACAGAAACTCAGAGTTTATGTTTTTCCTGCACAGAGTCAGCTATTTCATTGGAGCTTAATGAGGACACGCTGAGAAATGGATGTGTTTGGACATATTTTGTCGCTCCGTAATGGTCCTATTACCATTTTGGATAATACCGCAAAGTATGTGTGCTGGAAACGTTCCATGTTTATCCTCCTCACTGGAAACACGGAGGACCCTACCTCACAAGCAGCTCAGAGGCCACAGAGCCGCTAAATAGTCAATCTCAACTTGACGGGTCCTCCCTACTCTGCCTGTTGCAAATTTCATGGCCCGCTCGGCCCCGAGCGCCCAGCTCCCTGAAGTCACCCCACCCCCCATCGTTCTTCTTCACAGCACCAACAGAGGCCTCATTAAACAGAACAGCCAGATTCAAGTATTTTATTCCACCCCTTCATTCCATTACTATGTATTATTTATACTGAGGGGTTTTTTATATTCAAAGCTTGCATTGCTAACCTATTCGCACAGCGACGCTTTACCTTCTGAGATTTTAACCACAGAAATGGTCAATGAAACCAGTTCCTAAGCACTAGTACTGCCTTCCAGTATGACTCCCAACGCAGCTCCTGTGGCATGTGGCCAAAGGCCGTGTGCATCCCTCACGATGAACACTGTGCTGCAGGGTGCAGGCTTTTATGTTTATTGTCTTTCCGATGCAGAGTGAGATTTTATTATTTTATACAGAATTATTTTTTAAAACTTCACATCACACAGGAGATACTCAGAGTTTATGTACTCAGAGTACTTGTGCTCGTATCTTTAGCAGAGTGACACAATTGGTGCGTGGAGTTTGATATAAAAAAATAGTTCCTACATGAACTGCTGACTATGATGGCTATGGATTATCTTCAGTAATTGGGTCATAATTTCTAGTAAGAGACGTTGTTGCTGAATTTTTCACCACAGAATCACCACAGAAAGATGCCATTCACTGCCTTTATATTCCAGAGAAGTCCGACCATTTCTACAGCCGATATCTCCAAAACGAAGCAACTCCCAGCAGGACCACCTAGATGGACTGATAGCACTAAAGCCCCTCTAACTGCCCCTCTAAAACATCTATTTTTCAGTTTTGAGCTGAACTACCCATTTAAAGTTGTTAACAAGCCACTATTTTGTCATGTACAGACAAACCACCTCGACCAAATAAGCATGTGAGAGTCAGTGGTCTAAAAGCCTGACTTCCTGTCCCAGGCACTTCCTGTCCAACTTGGTAAAACTTCAGTCAGCTATTTAACACAAGGAAACACGAGTTTAACAGGTGAGGTACGAGCTGGGATTCAAACCGTGAACAGGACAGTTTGCCAGGCAAGAAAATGTGTGACCTAAGGACACAAAACCTGACCTCTGAACCCAGTACATAAATGTCACCATGCCAACAGACCTGTGTGCATAACAAAGGCTTAATACTCACAAGATCAATGGGTAACTTTCTTCAGAGTGGAGAGCAAGTATAAGGAATATGAAGAAAAGAAAACATAGTAGTGTTTTGGCTTCATCACTGAGATCCAAATAAACCATAAGACTACAGCCATGGCCAGAAGTTTTGAAAATGACATAAATATTTATTTTCACAAAGTCTGCTCCCTCAGTTTTTATGGTGGCAATTAGCATATACTCCAGAATGTTATGAAGAGTGATCAGACAAATTGTAATTAAATGCGAAGTCTCTCTTTGCCATGAAAATGAACTCAATCCCAAAAAACTCATTTCCATTGCATTTCAGTCCGGCCACAAAAGGACCTGCTGACATCATTTCTTAAACACAGGTGAGTGTTGAAGAGGACAAGGCTGGAGATCACTCTGTCATGCTGATTGGGTTAGAATAGCAGACTGGATGCTTTAAAAGAAGGGTGGTGCTTGAACTCATTGTTTTTCCTCTGTTAACCATGGTTACCTGCAAAAAAAAATCTGCAGTCATCACTGCTTTGCACAAAAGGGCTTCACAGCAAGGATATTGCTGCTAGTAAGATTGCACCTAAATTTTTGTGCAATTGATTGGATCATCAAGAACTTCAAGGAGAGAGGTTCAGTTGTTGTGAAGAAGGGATCTGGGCACCCAAGAAAGTCCGGCAAGCGCCAGGACGTCTCCTAAAGTTGATTCAGCTGTGGGATCGAGGCACCACCAGGGCAGAGCTCGCTCAGGAATGGCAGCAGGCAGGTGTGTGTGCATCTGCACGTACAGTGAGGTGAAGACTTTTGGAGGATGGCCTGGCGTCAAGAAGGGCAGCAAAGAAGCCACTTCTCTCCAAGAAGAACATCAGGGACAGACTGATATTCTATAAAAGGTACAGGAATTGGACTGCTGAGGACTGGGGTAAAGTCATGTTATCTGGTGAATCCCCTTTCTTCGATGCATCCAGAAAAAACAATTGTTCAGAGAAGAAAAGGTGAGCGCTACCATCAGTGCTGTGTCATGCCAACAGTAGAGCATCCTGAAACCATTCATGTGTGAGGTGGCCTTGGGGCACCGTGCCATAAGGCAAAAGTGACAACTAAGTGGCTCGGGGGAAAAAAACATTGACATTTTGGGTCCATGGCCAGGAAACTCCCCAGACCTTAATCACATTGAGAACTTGGGGTCAATCCTCAAGAGGCAGGTGGACAAACAAAACTCTCAAATTCTGCCAAACGCCAAACATTGATTATGCAAGAATGGGCTGCCATTGGTCAGACTTTGGCCCAGAAGTTGATTGACAGCATGTCAGGGCGAATTGCAGGGGTCTTGAAAAAGAAGGACCAACACTGCAAATATTGACTCTTTGCATAAACTTACTGCTATTGTCAGTAAAAGCCTTTGATACTTACGAAATGCTTGTAATTATACTCCAGTATACCATAGAAACATCTGACAAAGAGATCTACAAACATTGAAGCAGCAGACTCAATACTTCTGTCATTCTCAAAACCTTCAGCCACGCCTGTAAGTAATCCTAGAGGCGGTGCCCTCTAGTGGACAAGTATATTTATAACATAACACAGTTCACTGAAGGAGTTATTTTTACATAGCAATGACAAATGATTTTGTTTCACACAAAGGTGAAATAACTGGTTGGTTTTGCAGTACAGTATTCCCTTTTTGCAAGTATAATAATATTGAGCTGTTATGGCTGAATCCTATTACTGTCTTCACTTCATCTCTAATTCACTTAAAAGGTTGGGTTTTGATTGCTCAGCTCCTGCCTGCGTTTGGCAGT
Source organism: Stomatorhinus walkeri (assembly GCA_026784285.1). Classification (NCBI taxonomy): domain Eukaryota; kingdom Metazoa; phylum Chordata; class Actinopteri; order Osteoglossiformes; family Mormyridae; genus Stomatorhinus; species Stomatorhinus walkeri. Next base: position 16,788,147 of record JAODUD010000026.1, read on the forward strand.
CAGGAAGCATAATTAGCTAGAAGCTGTGTTGCAGTGACCAGTTTTAAAGAAAGGCTAAAAAATCATCCTATTTTCTCTAAGGTAAAAGCCCTCAGGAATTGCTTTTGTGTACCTTTAGTGTAATAACTATATACATACATACACACAAACATATACGTGTGTGTGAGTCTGTGTGTAACTATTAACTTGACATTGAGGTTATAAGACATGAAAATATAATACAAGGTGACTATGGCACGTTTAAAACACAGATACCTTCACACCAGGGAACTGAATGCTGAGGCCATGACTTGAATACATGACAGTAGTTTTAAAGTATTTTCTGAGCTGGGTCTTCATGCCCAAGGAGCCGTTCAGAAGGCGCGGCCCAATCAATACTTTCATTTCCTTAGACATCACCAGGAAACACCCCTGGTATCATGTAGATTGACCCTCTGCAGCAAGCTGAAATGAGTTTCTCTGTTATCTCCATTTTAAAACCCTGTAATACCTTTGTATGACAATCTAGTCAACTATTATGAGTAGTTGGCTTCAGGCTCAAACTGTGATCCTGTCCTGGATAAACAGCCACAGAAAATAGGGGGATCGGTGGGTATTAAGACAAATGACTTCAAGAAGGGTTTGCAAATAATGCATCAATCCATTCATTCTTCCAGTTACCAGGGCAGAGGTATTGCTCTCGATGGGATGCCAGTGAATCCCAGGGGACATGCAGTACGAGCAGTTCTGAGGTATGTCTTCTGGACTGCGTGAGGAAACATGCGGCATATGGGGAAAACATGCAAACACAGAGGACCAGGATACAACCGCCTAAAGGTGCTATAGGTGATCGCCTAGGGCACCATTTAATTTAGGGGTGCAAAAGTGCAAGTGAAAAACCTTCAAAGACCTCTGGTTCGCTTACCAGACACGCAGCTGATGCGCTGAGCTGATCGGCCCACATAGCGAGATGAGTCTGAACCGGATCTGAGCCGAATGTTGTTCAGAAATTGCCGCAGATCCGTAAACTGGATCCGGCCCAGTGTTTTTTTGCACAATGGACAAACATTGGTCAGAATCTGCTTTCTGGATTTGAAACAGATAAGGACCCTGTATGGGCCAGATTTACATTGAATGTTACCAAATCTGGCCCATATCAGCACCACACTCAAAGTTAAATTCGGAGAGGCTTTTAGAGGGGGCAGTAAGTGACTCAATGGGCTAAGTCTCTGTGCCTGTGATCAGAAGGTTGCTGGTTCAAGCCCCAGCCTCAGCAGAGAATATTGTACATTCGGTGGCCTTGCACTGTGACCTCCAAGCTGTGAAGGGTGAAATGATGGTAGTGGAGAGGACATTCCAATGTACATTTACAAATGACGTGTGTTTCTTTGTTAAATGTGACCCAGACTTTTTTTTTTCCAGATTGACTGCCGACCAGTTCTGCTTCCGGATCCTACTGAGACATGTGTGGGCAGTGAGTGGCTTGGCAGGATAAGTCACTGTGCTTGTGACTGGGAGGTTGCCGGTTCAAGCCCCAGCCCTGATGCAATGGTTGCATGTCCATGGGGGTCCTTGAGCAGGGCCTTTACCCCCCCCCCACCACCTGTGGGGGTGCATCATGTTGTCTGACTTCTAATCTATAGGGAAGGTGTAAGAAAACCATTGTGACTGTATTTAAGTTCAGCTCCAGTGTCCTAAGTAAAGGATGCTGGAGCATCACACTTTAATTTGCATAAGTACAGTTACACATCCCTCTACCTGCCCCACCTTGCTCTTTGCAATTAAGCACATAGCATCAGCCCAAGTGTTTGTGGTTAAAGGCCTTGCTCAAGGGCCCACAGACATTCCATCAGGACCAGGGCTCGAACCAGTGACCTCCTGCTCATGAGTGCTGTGACTTATCCCACAGAGCCACTCACCAGCCACACATGTTGTGAGCATTCAGAACCTGAACTGGTCGGCAGTCAGTCTGAGAAAAAAAAGACTCAGTCACATTGAACAGAGAAACATGCAACATTTATACACATACATTGGAACGATTCTCTTCATTACCATCATCTCATCCTTCACAGCTGGAAAAGCTACAGCGGGGGCTTGAACTAGCAACCTTCTGATCCCAGGTACAGAGGTTTAGCCCACAGAGCCACTCTGTGTCCCTCCACACAGGAAACTGCTCTGAATTTAACTTTTGACTCCATGCAGCTACAAGTCAGAATTGTTAACAGTCAATTTGAATCTGGCCCATATGTGAACCAGTATTCGGTTTAAGTTCGGAACATTTGGCCCAGCTCCAATTAATTAAGACATCTTGCTATGTGGGTCGGAATAGAAACATTAAGGTTCTGAGTTCGTTTGCTAAATGACTACTTCACCTGCATTTTAAATGTTTAATAATAGATATATTAAACTCAATAGATAAAGATATATTAAAGTGATTAGGGTATATCCCGCTGAGCAACCACTAATTAAATCGGCTGCATTCAGAAAATACCTTCTACTCATTGCTGTTTTAAGCTGTTTTAAGACCACAAAATCAAAATGAACACTTACGATCTATCAACGAACATAAGCCAAATAATATTATTTAATTTGGAGTCTGTTCTATTTTTCACTTGACATTTTTACTTAAATTGTCAAAATATTGTACAGCACGCAGCTGCAGGCCTGACACGCTTTCAGACCCCTGATCATACAGGAAATCTTTCGGTAAATCTATATCAGTCCGGGGTAAACCTAAAATTAGCTGCAAATCTGTATCAGTCCAGGATAAACATAAAATTAGCTACATCAAAAGTGCCGGGGTAGTTTGCAAAACCGACTATTTTCAATGTAATCAAACTGTTACAAACATATAAATTCGTTTTCACGTGCGTGCAGATTATCTCTAATTGAAAATTTCACTCCAGCTAACTGACCAAAGTGAAGAGATGAATCCCAGCATCGCCTCCTTTTTATAACAATATAGCAATAAACAGCAACTCACAATAATTCCTATATAAGAGGTTCCAAAATAATATTTATGCATTGTTATATCGCCATCTTATGGTGACTTTTATTTACATTAATTAAAGAAAGACGAATTACACGCACGCAGAATATGTTTGCGCGCATACATAATTGCGTGTAAACGAACACTCATACGAACATTTTGAGATGGATACTGAAAATCGAGACTTTGAGGTGTTGTTAGGTTACTATAGTACAGATGCGCAGACCGCACAACTGTTGCATTGAGAAGTCACTTGGATCCTAAGCATAAGTTTAAATGGAGAACGTATTTATACGTATAACTCACCTTTCACGGACCTAAATATCAATGGGAATACTGGGAGAAATTAACACAATGGAGCGCCTTTGAAATGCCATTATTTTTAGAAAATACTGGAAAAAAAGAAGGCGCTAATTGGAATATACTATACTCTGAATAACCAAGAATAAATGGCAAGGATAACATTGAGAGCAGAAAAACACAAACGCCTACGTTTTACAGCCCACAGAGTTTCCAAAAATCGCATATAGATCATTATACGGCTCTTCTATGATCAGGAACCATGCAGTTCAGTTACCTTTACATATACAGTACTGGACGTTGCATAATAATGAACTGAGTATAGTTAAGGCAAAACGGCGCACATCACGTTTCCAGCTTTCGCTAGACTCAAGTAGCACTTCAGGTTTTCCATATTTGTGTAAGAGAAAAGAGTATACTGCAGCAAATTCCACAGGTTGGTAAGAAGATTTTATTTCAAACATGTTATGAACTGTATGGCACACAAGACAATACGTCAGTCATCAATTATGGATTCACGTGGTAAAATACTGCATAGATCCACTCAATGTGCGCCTGTTCAAACAGTTGCCACATAATCAATCAGAATGTAAGTGAGACCTTCTACAATGATACCCCCTGACTGATGCTCTCTTATTGCTACAACTGCAAGGCATACCTGCTTTCAGAGAACTATCATGTGATGATGACCAACAGCAACACACATTTATGATAATAAAAATTATAATAAGCAAACAAAATATTAGTGTTAATAGTGAAAAAATACAAATGATCACGTTCAGCTGTGTAGGAAAACGTAAAAATAAAACAGCCTATAAATTCTATGACAGACATTCTGTTGACTTCACAATACTGATTTTCAGCACTGAGGTCGGAAAGCAACATTTTTAGTTTCTTATTAAGCTCAGTCCTTAGTTCTGTTCTAACATTATCTACTCACCATAAAATATAGCCTTTCTCGGATGGGGAAACTTAGTACGTTTCCAAAGCCAAAACATGACCTCAGTAACTAATTTCCATTTGGGAAAGAACTTCAATGACACTGAGATCACAGGCACTACACAACATCAAGACCGACATGCACTTTCTGCCTTGTAAACTGAAGCAAAATCACACATGAATGGTTATGGAAAGCCAAAACACAACAAAAAGAAAGTTTGGTTATAAATTAGAACATTAATATGCACTCCTATCCTGCAAACAAATAATAATAATAATAATAATAATAATAATAATAATAATAATAATAAAACATTTCACACACAAAATGATAGATAACACTAGGTGGGCATGCGCTTCCTTTCTTGGAACCGTACCTGCTGTATCTATACAGTTTCTCGTCAAAATGAAAGCCAGCATACTTGTAAACATACATTTTGGATACAGAAAAAAAAGCATTAAATCGTGAATAAAGGACGGAGAGGAAGGGAGGAAAAATATTTAATGGAGACACAGCTTGGTATGATCAATCCAATTTCTACTCTGCGATACTAGAGAGCACACAACAGCAAACTAAAAATATTGACCGTGAAAATAGAAAAGAGGAAAAACGGGGGGGGGGATAAGCACTTTTAACATTTAATTAAACTACACTGATTGATTCAAGTTACACCCACTGTTCATGTGTCTTTTCTAATGACCCGTATTACAATCAGCCAGCATCGCTTTACCAGAAGGTCTGTAAGGCTGTTAGAGGTAATTAACTCCACAATAAAAAGGACCTCCCTGTTCTGGACACTAGAAAAATTATTCACATGCATTTAATCCATCTCATCCTCTCATTCATAAAGTAAAAAAAAAAAATAGAAAAAACAATACCTTTTAAAAACTATTTAATCTGTATAAAAACATTTTAGAGAGTAAGGTTATTCTGGTAATTTTGACAGATCTGCCAACATTTTATAATAAAAAATAGTCTGCAAATCCTGTAAACACAATCAATGCTACTGAGAATTAATTAAAAAATGGTTTTGGGGATAAGTGAAACACTGACTTTCCTCTCTGCAGAAAAAACAAGCTGATTTAAAATAAACACTCAATAGTAAAGTGCAAGGTGACACGTTATAGTATTGTTTCTTTTTTTACTTTTTATTACATACAGAAAGATGTAGTGTCTGCATTTAAGAATGTATTAATCTATTTAAATTGTATAAAAGGTTCTATCTTAAAGTATAATCCTCAGTTTTATTATAAAGAAAAAACATTTTTCATCAAAATGTCTTTTTACAATTATTCAGCTAGATTATACCCTAAAACCCATTGTCAGCATTTGAATCAACACCATAAGAGGTACTTAAAGTAAATTGATTATATGCATAGTTTCCATTCATGAAAAAAGGAGAAACAGATTACTTAGTGTAAGTTTGGTCAGTAAATACATAGATCCTCGAGTTTCCTCCTAAAATGTACACAATTTCTCAAGTTTTTATAAAAAAGGGCACCCGTTATGAATCAAACCGTGCAAAGTTTTTATATAAATAAACCAATATCAACCTTGCAGTACATTCAACCAATAAAAAGTCAGCATACAATTCGACCGTTAAGTGTTACTTCATTAAGGCTCTGCTTTTCAATTCTGACATCACAGTAATTGAATTTACGAAACAAAAAACATTGACATAGAAAATACATATTTACATGATGATAAGTTCTTAATGTAAAAGTAACCTGCAATAAACTGGATGAGTATTGAGCTACAATTGAGATTTATGGAGATCCATTTCATAGCAGAGGCTTGAGGACAGAGCGCAGCGAGCGGCCCTCTCTGGTGAGCTCTCTAGTGTAGCACATGCACGGTAGGGGCACCGCCTCCTCGCACCGCTCCACAGTGTTGAACTTGCACTCTTTAAGGTGGTCGGCCATGCTGGCGATGTTGGCGAACTTCCACTCGTCCACGGTGCCGAAGGCTGTGCTAAACTGCCACACCTGGGGTATGGGGGCGGGACAACCAAAGGCATCAATGATTGGTCATGGCTTCCCATGTCATAACAGTTGAGGAGACCTGCAGACCATCTTATTGAAATTGTGTTTGCAATTCAGTCCAAAATTCCTAATTCCTTACAAACTTTGCAATTGCGTCATTTCACAAAATCAGATTGGTATTAACAATTTCCAAAGACTTTTATTAAGATCATACGATATAAATGAGTTCACAAACCTTGTCCTTTATCTGCCACGATGACGACCCATTAGGCAGGAGTGTCTTCTCCCACAGCAGTACGACCATCCCACGCACCAGCAGGAGGCTGGCACAGACGTCCCTCATCAGGTGCGACACCCTGGAGAACTGGCACAGGCTAAAACCATCCAGGAAGGAGGCAATGTGCTGCAGAACCTCAAAGGGAAGGCTACTGAGACCGTCCCATTGCGACGCAAATGCACACATCCTGCCTGAGAGGGGTCTGGCGGCCAGTGTAGGAACGCTGGGCTGAACCCCAAAGGATCTCAGGTGGCGGTCGTGGATGATCCGGAAACCCTGCACAGATGGGCAGAACCGTCTCTGCGAGTAAGTGCAGCCATAGCAGGCTAGGGGACAGCGATGTTCCATCCAGCCATTGAGGCCTGCATGAATGTCCCCATGGACGTTTTTGAAGTGGGAAGAGAACTCGTCTCGGCGGAAGAGCTGGCCGCACACGAAGGTAAACATGGAGCGCTGTTTGGTCTGGTAGCGAGCCACGCACTCCAGGACCAGGTCCAGCCGGAGAGTGTGAAAGGGGCTTGGGTTGGAGAGCTGTGGGTTGGCGTGGTCACAGGCGGGAGCCGATGCTATATCGCCCACCATGGTCTTGGTCGCCAATATGGCGGAAGGGAAGGAGAAGGTCTGAGTGCCCAAGTCGATGCGGCAGCCGTCAACGAATCGGCTGTCTGAGATCCCTCGGCCTCCAGGGGAGTCTCCCAGGCAGAAGAGCAAGGCCGCGGTAATGACGTCAATTCCGTGGAGACCCATTGGGTCGTCGGTCACTTCCAGATCAGAGGTATCCACCGATTTGTCTTCCTTCTTCACTCGGAAGGGGCAGGCATCGGTGAAGAAAGCCTGACGACCGTTTAGCGTGCATATGCTCATGCCCCTGAGCACCTGCAGGTTATGCATCTTGCGCGCCAACCATCTGTCCTCAAAGACAACAGGTAGGTGCTGCAGAGCATCTCCATGCACCAGGTCAGGAAACTCAATTGGAAGGGGTAGCGCCAGTGGTAGCGCCAGTGCTGGAGGCTGGGAACCTGGCAGCTCCTGGGCTTCAAAAGATATGGAATGGAAAGGCACCTCCAGGTCATTTTCAGGCTGACCGATTTCAAAGGAGTCCATCTCAGGCTGTCTGAACTCAGCCGCATCCAAGTCCATCTCATCCCAACCCGACTTGATCTGTTCACCCCATACAGGGTGGAAACCATTGCGTGGCAATCTCCTGTCAAACCCTGTCATTCCATCCTTCTCCAACCTATCCTCTAAAACTTCTACTAATCCATTCTGTTCCATCCACTTGTTCCCATCACTCAAGACACTTCCTGGAAATTCACAATCAGTTCCCCCTACCGCTCCAAGCTCACAATCCGACTCTGTGTCACACTCCTGCCTATCTGCATACTCCAGGTCCAAATCTTCCTCTCTGCTCCCCTCGCTGTGTGCCTCAGTCGTCCCTGACTGTTTCTCCGTTATGTTTCCATTGACCAAGTCCATCTCCTTGGTTGTGTTACTGAGGATATCTAAAGCTGCCACTAAACTTCTGCTGGTTTCTACTGTAGCTTGATAGAACTCACTGTAAGACTCCTCGTCTATACCAATGACCCCATTAGCTATTTTAGCGTCTGGAAGTGTTGACACTACAGCTACCTCCTCAGCCAAGCTAGCCCTTTTGTCAACATTTTTGGACACCATGGATGCTACTTTGAGCGACTCCAAAAGCATCCGCTGATCCTGCAGGGCCAAAGCCATGTCAAGCTGCTCCACCACGTCGATATCCTTGCTCAGGTTCTCATAGGACTTGCGGTCGGCGTAGCTGACGGGCCAGCGATTCCACTCCATGGTGCAACACACCACGCTCGCTGGGCACACTTTGAGGTGGGCGGAGATTTTGTGCCGGGGGACGGTGAAGGGGCACCCGAAGTCACTGTTCACACATGGCACTCTTTCACGTGGACAGAGCAGGCGGTGCTCTCCAGCTTTACACGAGTGGAAGACCGCGCCGCACACCAGGGAGCAACCGACCAGGTCGCAGGAAACTCCAGGCTCCGGCCTGACCATGCACCTCCGGCTGATGCAGTTTGCGCAGTGCCTGTGTTGTTCCTCCATTTTATGCTTCACTAGCTCTGTGTGAAAAATCAAGAGGAGAAATCTGAGAGAAAAGTCTGGAAGAAAGACTTACTGTACTACTACTAACAAATATATATAAAACAGTTTCAGTCACAAAATAGGCCTACTGATAGTGGTTTGTAGTTTGTATACCAACTCATATCCGTTAGAGCAATTACATAGTTGATGTATTTGGAAAACAGCTTGGCTTCCTGTCTTTCACGTGTGACATGTTGACAAATTTTTAAGCATCATCACCAGGGATACTTCAGATCGCAGAGACGAACACGAGGCACAGAATTCACAAAGTGACTCCTAGTAAACATCACAACAGCTTCATTAAGAAATATGTCCTCTTCTGAAATATGCCACCTTTTTTTAGACATTGGACGTTTTGCAACTTGGGGCTTATGAAGACAGCAGGAAGATTAAGTATCTCCATATCAGCCGCTATCAAGTGTCATCCAATATGACCAGTTTATTGGCTATCCATTTATAAAATATACACCCCATGATATTATGCAATACTGTTTTGCACCAACACTAAATGTGTTTCTGACTTGGAATTGGGGCAGTTCTATGCCATGAAAAGTTGTGAATTTCATTCACTTAAAATGTTTTAAATAACAGCTCTGTGTGGTCACTGAAGAAAAAGACAAATCAAAATCATTAAACATAACAAAATACATATTAACTTTCATTGATCCCTAGGCATCTTGCATATTCTTACTAGTTGTATTACAACACATATTTGTTTGCCAGTCGTGTTTTTGTAAGTCTCAATTAAAATGTATGAATTAAATAATACCTTTCCATCTTTCTCTAAAATGGGAAATAACGCTCAATTTTTGCCTATATTCTAATATTGGGTAGATTTCAATCCAGCTGAGTGTTCTGTCAGTGTGACAGAGGACATCATATCACCATGACAAGGGAAAGACAAGGTTAGTGCGGCCTCCACCTCAGTGTATATTAATAATGTTTTGTGTTACATATATAGCCAATGTGTGATGCCTTCAACAAATCACTTCTCTTATGATACAATGTGATATATTCATGCATACTGTAGGTTTAGGAAATACAACAAAGGGTAAATGGCCCTTTTCAAACCCCCCCATACCACCTGTGAAATCTTATATCATGCCAAAAAAAAAAAACAGAACCGAACTGAAACATAAATTAAGGGAAATATACACAAAATCACTCAGCTTTTCCCACATTTAATGCAGAGAAGGACAAATAAAACTTTTGCCTGATTGTGGGTAGATACAGTATTTACCGATTGCCCTTATTGCATTAGCTGTGCTATAAACACATTTCAGGCTCACATTCTGATCCACGGGCCCAACAGGGTACCACACAAAGGCATTCGAGACATATGCTTTCCAGATAGTTTCTTCCTGGCCCTGAAGATGAGGCCTGCATACTACAGGATGTGTATCACACTTCTCTGCTGTAGGCCTGTGTATCTGCTTGGTTCACTTCTGAACTATAGCCCTGGATTAACTGGTCCTATTATTAGTTATTTACCTTAAGTATTTATAGCTTTGCATTCTCCACAGTACCAACGCCTCAGAACACATCTGAAAAATGCACCACTTTCACAATACGTACCACATACAATATTTGTTGAACACACACTAACATATAACTATGATTTTAAAAAAGCAATTATTTACTGCACGTGTACAGCTACAGAAGAAAAAAAAGACATTTGATATTAAATGTACGATTAGCAAACGAGGATGATCACTCCGAACGACGCAAAGCCTTCATCAAGACATCCTTGGTAGTTACTTGTTTTGAAACAAATCCAGTAGAGGTCTATTTTTAGCATGGTGGGGGCTGTTTAGAAACCTCTTGTTATTCTCTGAGAGGTCACCCACAGGTTTGCAGGCTTCTAAACAGCACAGGCTGACACTTGACAGACACTCCACCAGTAAGACGAAGTCATAAACACAATTTAAAGGCACAGTACACAGGACCCCTCTCGAGTTTAAGGACTCCTTAAAAGAAAATTCCAGATATTAAATAATTTAATTATTAACATTGTGTCAATTACAAAGGTCTCATTGAAAAAGTAACCTGTACATATGATACAATGTTGCTAAAAATCACATTGCAGCGACTATCATCATAGTAACTTTACATTTTAATTAAATATGCTTTTCAATGTATTGGTCATTTAAAGAAGCGTCTAGATATGTGAAGGGACGAAGCTCATCCCAACATTAAAGTAGCTTAGTCTGGTGTTGACTTGTGCCAGTAGACTTGGTTTTACTTTGGCAGTTACATCAGTGGCATGATGATGAGCGGATGCTGGTTTCCTAAAACTACAACAAATGGTCAAATTATAATTCTGCATTTAACTGCCAAATCCCGACCGTTAATCGTTCCTTCCTTTGTGCTTTCTTCAAACACACGGGATAATTTCCCCTGCCCCTGTAGGCCAATGTTTATCTGTAGCAACTTCATTAAATGCGAAGTTCGAGTCCCTATAATTACTGAATTGCGTTTCATGTAAACACACTGAATTGCATATAAAATGCATATCCGGGTTTGTTACAGTGTTTCCGTATAAACATTATCGCTATTTTCTTAAATGAAGGACATAAAACTGTTTTTAAAGCAGTTTATGCATGTGTGTGTTTAATCACTGTCTTAGAAACAAAACTAGAGGATGCGTTGGCAGATTTTAGAGAAAAGCGCCACAGGGTAATTCAATATGTATCCTTTGTTGAAACTAATGTTTTGCGCAGCATGTCGACGTCAGATAATGAGTTTAAGCCAAATTGTGCCTGTACATTCAAGGAAACCGGCTCTTGGAAATCAGACCTGCTCCAGGCTCTAATTGACAGGGACAGAGATAGCAGGGGAAGTCCGTCCTGATGCAACTATTGCATGCTGTGCAGACACCGCCCTAGGTGCCGGTGACCAACTATATACACATAGGCTACACAAAAAACACTGATTTCATGTTTTGTAAACTTTGATACAAAAGGTAAAGCAAGCAGCACTAAAACATACTTTTTCTTACATTTTTAGGGGAAGCTAGCAAACGTAACAAAAGGCCGGATTCATGCCAGGATGGATAACTGGCGAACTGGCAACCTTAGGGTTTTGTTAAAACCGGAAAGTGTGCAGCACACAGCCGGCGATTTTGCTTGTAAATGCTAAGTGTGCGGTGCGATGGTGACTTGCAGATCCACTGAATATTTAGCGATTAACAAAGTTTGCAGACGTGCTCCGCGGACTGGGCATTTCCCGGCCGGGATCCGCATAACAAACTCCGGCCTTCCGCGACAATGCATGAAGGCAGCCCGAAATACGGATCGCACGTCTGCAGTTCACCAGAAACGGCAAAATGTAATGAATACATAGATCTTGTGCTTATAGTCTGTCATCGTTAATCAGCCATACCGATTTCTTACGCTGTCACTAAAGTTAGGACCCGTCATATCCCGGTACAGTATGGAAACTAACAAACTAATCTCCGACCCCATAAATGCGAACAAAATCAAACTCGAAACTCACTTACCGAGTCAATACGATCAACCAGATCTTTGCTGTTACTCCACTGTTATTTGCTATTATTATTACTACATATACTTATCAGTTATATGCTACTTTATTTAGTTTCAAAGCTAGCACTTTCGCCGATCTATACTTAGTGCGTGTTGTTCACTGTCTGGGACGCTAGTGTGTGCCGTCATTACGCACAGGGTTACCAGACTGATCTCCAGATTGAGAAACAAAGCAGCATTTATTCATTCAATTTAATTCTTTGTATAAAAAGGCATCTACAATTACATTAATTGTCTATAAGCTATACACTGCACATAATAAAATAATGTTATTTATTAATAATAATAATAATAATTATTATTATTATTATTATTATTATAACAATGCGTTAATTTCTGTACATTCGTTCTGTACCTTAATAGAAGTGGTGTATTCAGTTCCCAAGACACCGCTGAACCCTAACTTTTAATGTATCTTTGAAAGTTTGTCCTTGGAGACATCTCATTCCCACAAGATTAAGAAATGCAGACACGAGGCTGGGTACATCGTCACCTCAATGGGAGCATTTCCTACATTAAGGAACATTGTGTTCTGATTCGTCATTACATTAAGCAGTTAATGTGCTTCTGTATTTTCATTTTTGTTCTCTTGGTACTGACAGTATTTTTCGATGAATGTAACAACGTATTTGTATATGAGATGTATACAGTACAGTCCTTCAAAATGTCAATTTTCGTATCTTTTAAATTAAACAAAACGTCCATACTGTGAATTATGGGCTCAAGCGTAAATCTGGGGACAGAAGTATTTTTTATTACATAATGACATTCTGGAAACACACAATTTAAACCTGATTAAATATCCGTGAATTTTTATTGCTTTATTTTTTCAAGAAAAAGGGAAGTTTACAGCACTTTTCGCAAGTCCCTTACACCTTTATTTTAATTTTCGATTCCATATATTTTTATTATTTTTTTTTTTTTGAGATCTAAAATAAAATAAAACATACTCTGTCCGGTAACATCTGATCTATAAAATATATATATATATATATTGATTTCATAAAAACATTTGAAAAAAAGAAAAAAAAATAACTTGAAAAGCAAAGGAAAACTAGGGAACAAACATTTACCTACTACTGCAGTTTTAACCCGAGCATCATCCCGGCCTTGTTAATTAGTCTGATTAATATAATACACTGTACAGAAATGCACAAGGGCAACAAGGTTCATAATCTGCAAATTTTGTTTGGTGCAGAGAAGATGTGTGACTCTATAGGAGCTCATGTGGACTGACTAGACATCAGGAAGTCACCTCCGAAAGGTGATGGATGTTAGATAAGGTAAGCTGTGCCTCCTGTGCGGGGTAGGACCACCTGGTCCGGAGCCAAAGCTTCCCGAAGACCGCCGAGACGAGGAGCAGGATACCGAGCAGACCCCCCAGGACAAAGGTCTCTACAGGCGGTAGACCACCAGCATCTGTGGTACAGAGGAGGATACAGGCAGGCATTGTCCGGCCCGTTGTCTTAGCCTGCATGGTGATTAGGGGGACAAGTCAGTATTTAAATGCTTTCTGCTTAATAAAGGCACTTACTGAAGCTAGCCTTGCTCCTGTTGTCCATCAGCCTTCTGATTGGTCCGTAAGACACGGTATGGGACATGGTGAGGTCTCTCCTCGTCCGGGCCGTCGCACCGTCCCCAGAACAGTTCTGTTGAAATCAAAATTTGGGGTTGCATGTTTTTTTAAATGTACACAGCAAGATTTTTATTTATTCAATTCATATCCTAAATTACATCTTGATTAATATAATTGCAATTAAAATATCCATCTTTCTAGAGGTGGTAAACTTAGTCTCTATTTATGAAGAATATCACTTTAAAAACCTTCTTACTTTAATTACTCATTATTATGTTCACTGACAAAAATTTTGAAATACTGCATTTTTTTTAGTAACACAGCTTGCATTTGCTCTAGGTTATCATCTGCAAAACAAACAAAACATGATAAATTAGCCCTGATCCTTATCCAACCCATTCAGTTTTTGAATGGCACAGTTAATTTGCCTAATTATGTCCGCCAAGCCTGATTAAATGAGATTTCAGCTGCTACAAAAGCCAGAACTTTGACACCGGCCTTCCAGGAACAAGCTTTAAAGGAACAAGCTTCCAGGAACCAGCTTTGAACAGCAAGTCACACCCCCCATAACAAGTAACTGCAGCCATGGTAACAATGTCATATACTGCTCCTCTTTCAAATAAACTTCAAAGCTGTATTGAATAATAGAAGAAAGAAATCAGGAGAAATGTAGGCTCTCCATCCTGCTGGGCTTCATTGGACACTTACGGGCTGGCAGGTTCCAGCTGTGTTGTGGCAGATCTGCACGTTACAGTGCAGGAAGACGTCCCTGTACGCGTTGCCCACAAACTTGAACATCTGGATGTGGAAGAGGGCCTCCGGACCTCGACCGTTCCTCAGGACTGTCAGAGTCTGCTCGTTTGCAACCACGGGGCAGCTGGGAAATGGAGTGGTGGATGATGTTTTCATCCCTTGTTATCCCTCTTTTTTTGTTCCTCCTGCTCTGACCCTTGTGAAATTTCTCCAAAGCATACCTCAAGCCCCCCCACCCCCCAGCATTGAGGTTTGAGGGCCCCCCA
>JAODUD010000026.1:16809681-16835160 GCA_026784285.1 Stomatorhinus walkeri
TCAGCTGGCAAGACATTTTTTATTGCCCCCCCCCCCACCCACCAAGTGAATATATAAACACCCAAAGTCTGCAGTGAGGTAGCTACACAAACCACTGCCTCGACCCAGCGAAGGAGAAATTATAATCATGCTGTTTATAAGCTGACAGGCTCTATAATGGGTGAGGTTTTTTAATTGGTTTATATACCCCAGGAGACTTGCTGTCTAAAAGGAAGAAAAATACACTTAACTGTTAACTTTATCATGTTTATTAATTTAGAGCTCTACCATTACAAAATCTCTAACAGTTGAATAAAAAATGTAGTCAGGTGGAGGTTAACTGGAGAGTTTGGCCTTGCATTTATAAGTTTTCTAAACTATGCTTTCCTCCCACAGTTTAGCCCATAGTACGTGTGTGTGTGTTATATTACATTGTGGGGACATTTGATATGAACCTGTTGATATAAACCTGTTTCACAAGGGGTACCTCAGTTTTTCAAAAACCTGATTGCAATCAAAAAACTAAAAATGCCAAAAGTGTTACTTATGGTTAAGGTTGTCATAGCTGGGATTAGGGTTTTTTTCTCCATAGAAATAAATGGATGGTCCCCACAAAGATATGAATGCAAGTGTGTGTGTGTGTGTGTGTGTGTGTGTACTGGCATCCCATCCAGGGTGTTCCACTACCTCGTGTCCTGTTTTTCTGGGATAGGGTCCAGGGTTACTGCAGTCCTGTACTGGATAAGCGATTATGGAAAATGGATGGATGGATGTTCTGCACACATTATTTGAACAACTTGTGCCTAAGAAATGACTAGAATGACTTGATTATTGATTTCCCCTCTGCAGTTCTGCCAGTGTATTAAATGTCTTTAGTGTAGTCTTACTGAAACAGTGGGATACAGACTGTATTCCATTAATACACATTTTTACCTCTTCCTCCTCAGAAGAATCACATTTATCCTGCAAAGAAATTAAATGTAGCTGGAGTAAAATATTTATGATGGATCTTTCCAATATATTTTTATTGCTGCTAAATCCCCAAAGCAGCCTTCTCTAAATTGCATTTATGCTTCAGAAACTCAGGCACACAATATTGCGATATAACATCACAGACAAGTAAACTCCAGCTTATGAAAGCAAAGCAGCTCTTTCTGTTTATTAGAACACATTTTGGTAAATGTACAACAAGGAATCTGGTATGAGGATTCATTACACAGTGGACATCTGAATATCCAGGGGAAATGGTAAGAATTCTTTCACCGCACTCCTCGTCAAAATAGAAGACTTTAGAAGAAGAATCTTTAGCAAAACAAAACACAAAGATAGGACAGAGTTACAGTGAAAGGGTTGACTGAAGCTGTGGTTTTTCTTTCTTGCAACCTTTACTTGAAACTGAGATCATTTCCTTTCTTCCCAGTTATGTGAAAAGCCGTGTAAAGACTACCTGAGAGCTAGATTCTCTCTGGCACAAAGCAACTTTAATTTTTTTTTTTTTTTTGCTGGATTTACGAGAAATACCCTGTGCATTCTAAGCAACAGTTTCAATGATGGCTTCAAGTAGAGATTTATACCTTGGCTGCAGCCCGCAGTCTAAGGGGTAGGGGGCAGGGGTGACTGTGTGAGCTGGAACTGAAATAAAAGGGGACTACAAAGTGGGACACCCAGGAACGGCTACCCCTATTGAGCACCCCTGAATCACAGCTATAATTTCCATATAAATCCAGCTAATTTAGTGCTGTGAGTCACCTCCCACCTCCCCCCACTCCACGGCTTTGAAAAGAGTGAAAGCGGAGACATGGTTGGTGAAAAATATGCTCTTTGTCATCAAACATGGCGTTCCTCATGGAGAAACAGCTCTTATGGTGGAGGGGGGGAGGGGGTCGTCACATGACCTCATCTGCATTTCATAAAACAGGGTATCTAGAACAAGTGGGTGCCCATATCATGAGAAGAAATCCCCTCCCCCCCCCAGCCAAGTTAATTAGTGGCATAAAAAGGTCGAGTGCATATCTGATTGGGGGGGGGGGGCATGTGGAACTCTTATCTTCAGCGCCACATGTAATATCTCTGTACTTTGGTTGAGAAAGACAGTTTATTTAATCAAAATATGGGAAATATGTAGCAAATTCGGCTCTCAATTTTATATTTCATAATTCTTCTTTCGGAACTGCGGTAAGGTAGAAAAATGAGATCCGCTAATAAGGAGTCGATCCACTTTTCCTATTTCATGGTACGTCTCTGTGCAGAAGCCTGGCCTTACCGTGATGGTGCCGCAATCCGACAGGTTCGTCTTGACTCTGAACACGTAATTGCCGTCGATCTCGACACCGCGGCATTCTGGGTCGTTCAGGTGCAGATCCCAGACCTGCGTGACATCGGCACATATGTCAGAAAACTGGGAAGTACGGGATCCCAGGTCAGACCAGACAACATTCAGAGCAGTAATAGGTATAACTCACAGAAACTGGGGGCACTTTGCTGAGGAAGAAGACGCTGGGTATAATGAGCTCCATCTGGTCATTCGCACAATTTACCGTCTCATTAAGCCCTAGGGGATAAGATTACATATTTCGGCGACATTTATTGTCCTTTTAAACACAAAAGACGCATAAATATAGATTCAAAGTTTATGTTTTTTAACAATTATTGCTAGAAATAAGAAAAATATTTTTTGTTAAAACTTCAACAATGGCATCCATCCAATCAGTGTTGAAGTTTTAACAAAAAAACCTTAATTGTTAAAAATAATTAATAAATCAAATAGTTTCAATCCTCAATTTAATTATAATGCTGTTGGCTATGAAGCACCAACTTCTTGCTTGAGAAAACACTTCACTGGCAAAAACCTGACTTCTCGCTGACCCTGCAGCTCTCAGTATCTGCAGCAACTTGCCATTATTCAGATTTTATTGCCGATTCCCGGGGATTGCCTAGAAACAAGTCGGGTCAAACGTCTTGTTTTCCTAGCGGTACTCTCCAGTCTCGAGAATACAGCAGGAGAGATGTTTGCATCGATTTTGAATATAAACAAAATTCCAAAACAAAAACAAAAAACTAAATATCGCACATGCGGCGAAAGTGTCACGCTGGTGGACCCAACTTTTGAAGCCATCAGAAAACACCAGACACAGAACGTGGAGCACAACCAAAGCAGACACTTACCATCTTCGGACTCTTGGTACACCGAGGTTTCCGCGGCCGTCACGGTGAGCAAACACCAGACAGTGAGCGAGAAGGCAGGTACTCTCTTCGAAGACATCCCCTTGGTGGCTTCAGGAGACAGATCTCCGTCACCCTGTCCCTTCCCGACTTGACGAATCTTCGTGCCGAAGTGGCCGTCAATGCTGCCGCCCCCCCCCCCCCCTCCCTGGCGGCGACACACAGAGAGCAGTTCGACACGGACGCTACAAGGACTCTCCTTCTGGCCCTAAAACACCAGCTTGAGTGATGTCCTTGCCAACAATGAGATTCCTCACATGAATAGCGGGAGCCTAGTGAGGCCCAAGGTAACCCAAACCTACTTCACTTGGAGCGTAGAACCAGCTGCTGTTTGCCTGCAGAGCAAACGTCCACCACCACCACCAAAAAAAAAAACACACGCACCCACGTACCCAGACACCTCACAACCCTTAACGTGCACAAAGTAGTGACAGCAAGGGGAGGCTCTCGTTCTTATTGTTTGCCGCCCTTTGTCTACACTTTTTAAGAGATAACTGAAAGGCTTTTATATTGCCAAGACCCCCATTTCGGACCAACAAGGACCCCTGCAGTCACGTCAAGGGCAGCCCAATAGCATCTCGGCCCCAGTGCTGGGTTTGGTGTCTTCCGAGCAAACGCTTAACCTTTACACTTGGGGCACATCCCCGGAATTTGTAAAGCCTGTACCCATCACACGATGCCAAAAAGATGATCAGACTGTTACTTAGAAAAAGTTCAAGTGTCTCTTACATGTGTTCATACTTTCGCACTTTATTTAAACTATGAGTGCAAGATAATGATTTATTCTAGAAAATTACATTCTTTAACACACTCAACTATCAATGTATTGAGAACATCTAAAAGCTGTTTCCATATGAAGAAAAGACTTCTGTGGATGGATAGATGGATGGATGGATGGATGATTATTAAGAATGTTTCACAGTCAAGCACTGAAGTGTGGAAGTGGAAGCCAACAGTAAATTACGCTGTAAGAGCAGGAACAAAGGAGTGAAGCTATCTGGAGATCCTAACTAAACACGCAGCAACATTTTTACATGTATTTGCTTATATATAAACAGTCACTTTGTGTTTCATGTTCCCTTACACTTCACAGTTAAGACCTGAGAGGCATTGCGCTATTCGACAAGGAGCATTCTGGGAAGTGACATAATGACAGGCCTAGTGTTTATTGTTTTTTTTTTTTGTTCCTTTCTATATGGACAGACCTGAGTTCCACACTTTGTGTGTGAACCAGCGTAAACAAACAAAGGTGCTGGAGGTCAACCCAAAGTCAGTAGTTACATTTCCGATTCAGTAAAGAACTTAGAGCGGAAATGGAACCATGGATAGAACTTGCGACTGCTTTGTAGACCTGGATTTTCAACCCACGGGAAAATAATCAGACAAATAAAATAAGCAGAAGAACAGGCGACAAACATCTGACATATTACATGATAGATACAAAGAAGAGAGCTTCATCAAAATAGGTCAGGCATTTATTGGTGTATTTTCAGAGATATAAATACATAGAAGATATAAATTAACAGTTTAACTATATGGTTCAAATTGACTCGGCAAAACAAATGTTTATTGGAATGTTAAATACCAGCACTAGCGTGGTGGAGCACAAATATAACAGCGCTAACATGCTAACCAATAGCTGACATTGTATTGTACTTAATATCTTACCAAAATGGGAAAATTTCGTTTTTGCCATGAGCAGTGCTAACCCAGGAGGGGGAGGTCAGAGGATTGCTGGCTTTACCTCGGAAAGATTTACACATTACGGTTCAAATGCTGGAATTAGTTTCTCTTTCCTATTACAGAGAAGAAAAAAACCATCTGCTCAAAATTCTAAATCATCCAACTGCTGAATATTGATGCAATTTCTTTAAACATTTATTATGATCCATTTACACAAAACAGAACATTTTGTACCACTGAGTTTTTGACTGGCAAAAAAAAATCAAAACTGTAAGGAGATTAAGACTTAAAGGTGATGTGGATTTTTGCTGAATGTACATTATTAGAGTAGTTCAATGGCTGAATAAGGATTTAATTGAAACTTTTGAGAATGGCCTGCATCCCAAGGTAATACATTTCATAGGCTCATCGGCCTTGGCGGGATCCATCCCTTTAACATTATCCTAATGGAATTAAATTGAGAAACAAAATTACATTGGGTTAGCAGATGCAATGTAACACTTCCTCTTACTGGGCGGCTCGCGGGAGAACGTGATCTCACTATCAACAGCCAGCACCTGCTGGTCTCATCTAGCAAAGTTGGGTGGAGACGTTTCTATTACTCACATCTCTGATGAGTTTGCCCCCCCCGTGTTTTTTGTGCCGTTTTAAAGCACCGTCTTATGGGATGCGGTTTATGGGCACTAACCGGCTTCGCCTGTTTTTGTTTTGCGAATAAAATGAGCTGTAAAGTCTCACTCCATCACCTGCCTCTGGCTCGCGAGAAGCCCAGCATCTCTGTCGCATGATAAAGGAGAAATGGAACTTTTACAGCCAGAAAATGACCCTTTTACAACATTTGCAATGGAACAATTTCAACAAGGAGAAAAATAAAACAATTTCTCTTGAGAACAAGTCTTGGAAAAATATAGTGCTGTTCCATTAAAAAGAAGGGGCCTTATAATTAAAGATTTTCTTTTTTAAAAAAACCTACCCAATTCAAAATAAAACACAGCAGCCAATTAGAAAATAGTAATACGGACAAAAAATGACCTGAAAAAAACCAATTTAGATATTTTGAATCTTTCAACGTAAACCAGCCCTTACTTAAAGGATGACGTGCTGCGGAGTCTCCTAGGGCTTTTGTGAAACATTATGCTGGGATATCGTCAATGGTAAATTAAGCCGACTGCCATACCTTCAATTAAGGCTAAAAACTGAATTCAGCTACCAATGACTGAAAATATATAATTAGAGTATAACATATAATAACTAGACAGGGTTGAAAAGCAAAAGCAAGATTGGAATGTAACTGAAAAGTGAGTCTTTTCTAAATACACTTCTTCAGAAATGAGGTTCTTCCCAGAAAGGTGACTTACTGCTGAATATTAACATGTCATGAGATAGGGACTAGTATTATCTAAACGCATCTTCCTATGTACAGAAAATTTAAGTGCTAGCCTAGAAAAACAATTAGAAACCCTGAATATGAAGAACAGTGTAGTATAACAACCAACATAGTGCACATTTATAAATGGGGACAAACCACGCCGTGTGCCGATTGGTCCTCCGTGGCCACCATAATGCCACCGCCTGCACTCGGGGCCTGCTGGCTCGATCCATCACTCCATGGCTTCATGGTCCTCGGTGAACAGGTCCGCCAGGTCCGCCACAGTCAGCACCGATGCCTCCGAGCGCTTCATGGTGGCGGAGGTGCTGTGACTGATGGAAACACAGCTGTTACAAGCAGGCCCCAGATCAGAACCGATATGTCTAGCGCTGCTCAGATGCCACTGCTGTAACCAGTCACTCGTTTGTGACAGCAAAGCCTGGGGATCTCGAGTATCCATCAAGATGGGACCTGGTCCATCAGGATGATGTGTTTTTAGGTGGCTTTAATGGATGTGGTCCTTCCAAGGGTTTAGACAGTGACTCAGTGCATAACAGTGTGTGACGCAGCGTGTGACGCAGTGTGCATCACTGTGCGATGCAGTGTGTGACGCAGTGTGCATCACTGTGCGATGCAGTGCGTGACGCAGTGTGTAATTCGTTGTGTGACGCCGTCTGGGAGGTTGGGGTTTTGCCCATAGAAATGAATGGATGGTCCCCATAAAGGTATGAGTACAGGCGTGAGTGTGCGTCCTTATTTAGACCAGCATGCCTCCCAGGCCGCTCCCTGCCTCGTACCCTGTTTCCTGACATAGGCTCCAAGCTCATTACAGCTTTTACATACGAGGTTATGGAAAATGGACAGAATGGACTCAGAACACATCAAATCAAAAACATCAATAAGTTACATCCTCTGTTTTGCAAAGGACACAACTATACTATGAAATAAAAATCACCTTTTTTCTGCCGTTTTCAGCATGGTCTGCATCCTTTCTTCTATGGTGGATTTAATCAGGAACCGGTGGACAAAAGTCGGCCTGGTGACATGAGAAAGCGTCTATTAGCAAACGGCCATCAGTGTAGAAGTGGCATGGAGGCTAACGATTCATAACTATCAGATGGTCACAGCTAGTAAGCCTATATATATATATATATACACATACATACAGTATATACACAGAGGATCTGAAGACAATCACTAATAACATGGCTCCTCCTATAGAAAATCTAGCTGGAGAGGATTCAGTGTTAAGGCCTGATCTTAGCGTGATGCTGATCAGTGAGGTTTATGGAGCAGGGAGGGAGATCTGAAGCCGGCACTTGCTTGGTCTGGCCGATCCGATGCACCCTGCCGATGGCCTGCAGCTCGTGGGCGGGGTTCAGGATGGGCTCCACCAACAGGACGTGCGTAGCCTCGATGATGTTCAGCCCGTTGGAGCCCGTGTGCAGTGGCAGCAGCAAGATGTTGATCTTCTCGTCATACTTGAAAGAGGAGAGGTTCTCCTGGAGGGAAACCAGGACACAACGATCCATCCATCTTCCAGAAGCAGGGTCACAGGCAGTCTGGAGCCTCTCCGCGAGAAGACAAGATTCAATGCCGAAGATACATCACTGCTGTTTTTGGATTCTAATGAATAACCTATGATGGCGTGAATTTAAATGTGATATATTGATTAACACTGTTTAAGAATGACAAGCACAGAGAACAAGAAGTGATTGGAGTTTTTGTTCATTTCTCTTTTGGAAGAGAATTCAAATAGTGAGATCATGCTGGCAGACTCATAATTATATATATAAAAATAAAAATTATAAATATAAAAGCCGACCTGGAACTTGTGAATCCCATTAATCTGTGAGAACTCCATGTTATTGTCGAAGAGGGCTTGTGCGATGATATCCAGGACCCCCTGCCACTGAAAATCACACACGAAACACTGGTCAGAATCACGTTAAATTTTGTCGCACGTGTGGAAAAGCAGGTGTAACATTTCCGCTTTAACAGGTTGGGTTCAGTCATGCGTGGAGGTGGCAGCTTGGGACGGAATTCACCGTGGAAAACACAAGCGCTTTGGCAGCCGGATCGGCCATCTGGATCTTCTTTAAGGTCCTCACTACTGCTTCCACCTTGGTGGAGTGACTTCCCTGAGGTCAGGATGACAGGAACACAGATAGCACTAGCACATTTTTCACAGTGCCACCTTAAAAACCTGCCTTAACGAGCCTTACTGCACTTAACAGACTAATGGCTCAGGACACTTGGAAAAGGAAAAAAAAGATTCAAACTGCAATCAGCTGCTATAATTAGTCAAAAGTAATTACAGCATCCCTGCCCCACATTCAGCTGTATTTTCCTGAACATGAAAAAGACATTTATTAATCACAATTTTACTTAAAATCAAGTTGGAAAGTTTGTATGGGGCTTAATTTGAAATTAGCTACTGTACCTCTAATCAATCTCAAAAACAATTAGTTTTTGACACGTTATATCTATTCTTTTCCAGAGTAAACATCTGGTGCTATCTGATTGTACAAATGATTGGTCCAAGCAACTAGAGGAGGCGGGAACAACTAATCAGATGGCTTGTTCCCGCCTCCTCTAGTTGAATGGACTCACCTGATTGGTTCTTTCTCTGAACGAATCATTTTTCGTTCTACACTCAGAACACTTTTTATTTTTTAAGTAAAACAAACCGTGTACCCGAACTACATAAAGTTTCTCTTACATGTGTGTCAAACTGCATCAATAAAGGTTTTAACAATTAATAAAACCTAACAACAGGTGAACCTCGAACCCGGGAAGGGAGCCTCACTCTGACAAGGATGTCGTGTCCTTGGCTGGCCGCCTGGGTGGTGAAAACGTAGGAGATCTCCGTGTGGGACGTGGTCTGCCTGCAGATGGCGCACTTGATGGCCCGCCGGCGCGTGCCCATGCTATATTGCTCCAGGATGATGGCGATGCACTCGTTGCAGAAGCAGTGGCCGCAGGTCAGCACCGCCCACTGGCATGACGGCGGGAAACAGTCACGGACCAGACCCGATAATTTATAGCTACACTGCACGAGGCTGGTAGCTAAAAAAAGCACCAAACCCTCAATTCCGTCAAACTGCTATTACATCCTGCGCTTAACTATTTACAAAAATGCAACCACAAGCACTCATAAAATCTGCAGTCTTTATGGATGCTTATGTAAATGTCAGGAGAGGAGTTTAACAACGTAGTGAAATATACATCCATAAAGATTTAATCTCTTCCATTTTTGGGCAGATTATTCAGGAATAGTCATTAGGTTTTGCAGAGCACTGACAGGCAGGGTGACTTGAAGAATTATTTTCTTCCTCATTACATCTTGCAGACAGGATGGGGTGTTACTCTCCCAGAGCCGTCTCGTTTAATAAGATAAGGGACAAGTACCTACAGCGTTGGGTGATTCTGATTTGACTTGAAATGGATTTAATGGGGACATGTCGCTCAGACGGTTTGTGCCCGTGATCAGAAGGTTACCGGTTCAAATCCCGTGGATGGCAGAATGATTTCGAATGTCGGGCCCTTGAGTAAGGTCCTTAACACTCTGTTACTGCAGTGATTGGCTGACCCTGCTGTCTCAATTGTATGTCGTTTTGGATAAAAGGACCTGCTAAATAAATAAATGTAAAAACATCCCTAACAGGGAACAGACATTGGCTTTGTTTTCCCTCTCAAGTCCCGGGAGCGAGGCAGGTCTCTGCAGCAGATGGCCCCGGCACACAGTGAGGTCCCTGGCAGCCGGCCGGGGTGACGAGGCCCTGCGATTTAACGCGATCCCAAGCGAGCCGCGTGGAGCCGGCGGACGGGCTCACCTCTCGTCCAAGTGGCCGGGCACAGATGGGGCACGGTTCTGGGTTCAAGCCCCCCGTGGATTTATCCTGGGACTGTAAATCGGTGTTCAAGAACAGAACAGGCATGAGCTGCGGCCAGAGTGAAAGGCACTGACGATACCGATGAAAGATGACAGGATCGTTTCCCAGATTAGCAGACAGCGGGCCGTCACGGGTTTACCTTCTCGAGGTTTGAGAGGTACAGGAACTGACCCAGTTTCTTCTGCAGCTGGGATTTGGCCACTACCCGGTCATTTAAGAGCTTCACTCTGTTCTGCTCCACCTAAAAATAATTTTTAAAAAACAACAATAAAAAATAAATGTGTATCATAAAAAGGCAATGATGTCACAACCACACAAAACTTCAAGACAGGCATACACCCATAAAAAAAATCTGAAGGATTTCGGAGGGACTGTTCATTTTTGCGAGTGACCTGTTTTGTGTTGGCTAATCCTGTTTGCTGTCGTTCATTGTGAATTCCCCTGTATTGAAGTGCAAAAATAATCTTAAATGTTGAGCTTACTGCACACACATACTTGATTTATACAGTTAATTACAAGTTGTTCCACATTATGGAATTATGGAATCCCTCAGAAAAATTGGGGGAAAATTCCTCAAATTAAGACCCAGATAGAATACAAACTGATAATCTGTAATTATTTTTTTTGGGTGTGGGGGCAGAGCCACCCGGGACGCCCACTCACCTCGTGCGGCTCAATGATGTGCAGCACCTTGGCCTTGGGCTCGTCCGGGTGTCGAACCCGCAGCCGCTCTGTGGCCATGCCCAGCTCATCGATGGCCGACACGTGGTCCCGCAGCACCATCCAGTACTCGTGCAGTAGCTGGCGACCCATCGGCCAGAAGACAAATGCAATTTCTCTACAGCTAAATGCTAATCAAAAGGACTTCAGTCTTCATACCTCTGAACAAGGCAGCTGAACCGAAACCTCATTAGGTAGCATTTTAGTTTAACGTTTGTTTCATAACTATTAGTAACTTTTACTAATCATGTAATCATATGAATGTAGTGTAAATCTATCTCAATAAGTTTTGCAAGTGAACTGAAATGACCTGCCAAGCAACTGCCTCAGTTTAATTTCCTACAGGTCCGTCAGAAAAATCAAAATGGAAAACATTACCCACAATGCACTGCTGCATACCTTGTACTCCTTCTTCCACGCCTCGAAGAGCTCCATGAAGGTGGTGCCCTCCTCCAGCAGCGTGGGATCCAAGCGGCGGGCCTTGGCGAAGGACAGGATGGCTTTCAGCGAGCGCTCCGTCTCGCTGGCGGCCCACAGGCCTCGGCTGGTGGTGGGCAGTCGATCGTCCACGAGACCCTCCTCGTCCTCAATCATCTCCTCAAAGATGGCTGTCTGGCCCTTCACACTGAGGTGGGGGGTTGGGGGGAGATCTGGGGTGTTTTCATTGCACCTCTAATATGCAAAAACACTCCTACAGTAGCTGTTAGTAGAGCAGTTAGGTTAAACAGATGACGTTAGATGGACGGTCACCAACATGTCGTTCACTACTCATAGGCAGCCAAAGAGCAGCTTCATTTATTTTGTTCATCCCTGTCAAGCCATTCCCCTCATTCATGTATGGATGTATCGTGTCATACATTACTATTAATGACAGATAAACACCATTACGTTTACCCAATAAAATAAATGGTCGTCTGCACGTTCCTCTGTGTGTTTGTCTACATGTTCATCTGCAAGTCTTCTCCATACAGAGACAACCGTGTCATGCATCTTCACGTTTTTGCGTGCCAATTTCCCAGCATTGTCATACTCACGTGTGAGAAAACAGCTTGGACTCGTAGTCCGTGAATAGTTCGTCCGCTTTGCAAAACACGCAGCTGAAACGAAAGGAAAAGACGTTTTCCCCATTAGATTAACACCAGGCAACTTTCATTCAACTTTAAACACCGGTCGTTTGTTTGCTACAGTGTTATTTTTCATACTTTTTGCTAATTTGTTTTTCTTACAGTTCCGACACCCTCACTGTCCCACTTAACGTTTGAAGGTTTGAAAGGGAATGGGTGGCTGCGGAGGAAGGTTAACGCTGTGGCTCTCTAAATGCATCAGTAATTAATGGTGTTGCCCAATGTTGTTATACTGTGTGTTAATTATAAAAATACAATAAACAAACAAACAAGCAACAAAAAAAAACTTACACTGAGAGAAGTTTGAGGAAGCACTTCTTTACATGGTGTGTAGTTGGAGTATGGAACAGTGTTCCTGCTAGTGTAACACAAACTAAAACCCTGGGTTCCTTTAAATCAGAGCTACTGTAGATAAGATTTTAACAACTCTGAGTTATTAGTTAAGTTCTCCCCCAGAAAAGCTTGATGGGCCGAATGGCCTCCTCTCGTTTGTACATTTCTTATGCTCTGGAGCCCTATTATTCAAATCATTTTTATTTTATTATTTTCAGGGAACAAACACTGCAAAGGGGCCTGAATCTCAGCTGCTCCAGGTACGCTGGATGCTTTCTGGCCCTAAATTCTCCTCACTTTACGTCACCACATGACCTTCTGTGAATCTCAGCTTCCAAAACAACGTGAATATCTTTGCGAAGCTTGAATGTCAATTATTTAAAGTACTATACATGCTAACACAGACGAATATGGAATTAAGACCGCATGAATGAAGCCCTTTGTCTTGACTGTTTGCCTTGTTAAAACCCTTCAAAAACATGTGTATTTGTCAAGATGGTGTAAGAGGGAAGCCAAGTGACCCCCTCTCTTTGTCCTGGATTGTTTCACTTTGTCTTTATTCCTTTTTATTTATATAACCTTATCTTGTTATTTTTCCCAGGATGCAATGAACTGGTTCTGTGCGGCTGAACTAATTTTCATGAGATCCCAAGCATTCTGAGTTAGCCAAAAACCCCCCTCAAAGTTTTCTTGCCCTTTCATTTGTTTATCCTGAAAAGCGTTTTGTTGCAAAGCCCCCTCCTTTCCGTCTGTCTCCCGAAGCCCTGAAACGGAAAATCCTCTGTATGAGGGCTGAATCTGTTTCCCCGTGCCACATGACACTGCACAGGCTTTCCCACAGTCCTATAAACATAGTCGCATCACAGGTCACGATCCCTTTAACCGGCCAATGGGGCCAACCCATCAGTCTAAATTGGGTTAAACCCAGGGGCGTCAGATGGGCATGGATACCCTGGCAAACTCGGGGGTTCAGTACTTTATAGGAGCCATGAAAATTATGCCTCCGCTCTGTGGGGACCACGGACACCACTGTCTTGTGTGTCAGCAAATTCTATGTACTGTGGGAGACCCATATTTCTTCAGATTGAAAGTGCTATCCCTAGCCAGGGGACCAAGGTGAGCCTAGAATTTCTAGCTACGCCGCCTAAGTAAACCAGCTGGCGACTGACGGGTAATTAACTCTGCTGTTCAGATGTTGCATGAGTGTAACCAGAGGGCAGGAACGTTTCAGCGACGTTTCAGCGCCCTGAGACCAGAACTCACTTGTTAAGTGGCAGCCGCACCGGTCTCAGGTGACAGATGGTGGCCTCCTCGATGACCTCTTTCGACGGCGGGCCCTCCAGTTTCTTCACCGCGTCCTGCACTGTCTTCTGGGACTTGATCAGGTCGTCCATCTGAGTGGTGAGCAGGAACTGTAGGCCGCGACCGTCCCGGAACCTGAGGGGATGGATAAGCACAGCGGAACGTAGCTTGAAAGCGGCAGCTGGAAACTCGCATGATTCTTGCTATTTTTATTGTTTTTTAAGGAAACCATTAAACAAAAGTCACAAAGTCAGCTTACGACACAATTTTACACAATTATTCTGGAGGACAATTAGCTGAACAAGGCTAACAAAACACCTCCTTTAAAAGGTACTAAAGCTTAGAAATTAGAACTTCTCCCTGACACGGCAAATGAAGCCACAAAGCCACATGTTTGCATTTTAATTAGCTATATAAATCGCTGATAATAGGCTGTTCTCAACAATCTATGCCACAGACCCTTATATAAAGTTACATTTTTCAGGTTTACCATTCAAGACACAAATATCAAACAATTCATAAGCCAAATATACTAGTAAGACATACTAAGAACCACATGTAAAATACATGAAACCACATTTAAATATTGTAAATTCACTATGAATGTACTTACAAGCATATGCTGTGCTATTTTGCATTAGCATCTCCGTAAACTATGTGTCCCGTATATTTTCTTGTGTAAGTCCAGATTTAACTCGGTATTTTACGTAAATCAAGAGCTGCCCGTAATTACTACAGTGTCTGTAACAGTCAGGAACGGGAAGGGGGTGAGGGAGGCAGCTTTAGCGGCACCTTCCACCCTGCTATCTGCCTGTCTGCTCTCAGAGCTCCACTCACTTGTCCGCTAAGGACAGCTTGCTGGGTTCCTGTTTGTAACTGCAGGTCAGCTCGTTCTGGATGCGCAGCACCAGGTCGTCGTCGATGGAGTAGCGGATGGCCTGCTGTACCACGTCCAGCCACCAGGGGGACTTCAGATCGACCTGCAGCACAGACACAGGTGCGATACCGGTAGCTAAATCCAACGTTCTGTCTCGGCAAATTAAATCGAGGTCAAACGGTCTAACAGAATTTTTAACCAGTAACTCACCTGGACGACCAAGTTAAAAAAACCGTTACTAGATTAATATTTTTAGCTGTTACTAGATTAGAATTTGTGTACCAGCTAAAGGAAAGCACTTAATAAATGCATCAGTACATATATAATAAATTAAACGAACGAATGTACACATACATATATACATATGAATATAAATGCCTATAAAAAATGACGATGACGACGACGATGATGATGATTATCTGTAGTCCCCGCCCCTGGCCACACCTACCTTGCCCTTCAGCTCGCTGATGTTCTGCAGAACGGGCTGCAGGGCCTGCTGGGCGTCAGAAACCTCCTGGTTGGACTTGGTCATGTAGTGCTGCCTCAGCTGCTCTGCCTGGGGGAGGACGGGGGGGTATAGGTATCCATCATGCATTATAGATGACAGCTTTAAGCAAAGTGCTACCACTTATTTTCGGGAATCATGTGACAGGGACAGAGTGGACGCACCTCCTCCTTCAGTCGGTCGTCTCTCAGAGTCGGGGGTATCCCAGGATGCTTTGCGCCGAGCAGCTCCATCAGATTGTGCGTGGCGTGTAGCCTCTGTTCAGACACAGGAAAGGGGTAGCGTAAGCGTCTACGCATATAGAGCCCGTGGAGGAAATGTGGACGAGGAGGGCGGATGTGGATGGGAAGACGCTGACCTGGAGGGAGTCCGTTTTCAGCCTGTCTTTGTGCTCCTCTGAGGAGCGCAGCACCTCCCTGTACAGCTCCACAGCCTCAACAAATTCACCTGAGGGAGACAAAGAAAGGGCTCTTTCACACTCCTCCTAATGCACTTCAACGGGTGCAGGAATCGAACCCGCAACCCTGGCATCCGCGCAGCTAGGGGGCGCACCTCGGATGATGTGGATGCCGGCCAGGCCGTTGAGCGCACACACCAGCTGCCGGTGAGCCTCCTCACACTCCACCCGGCATTTCTTCTGCAAGGTCTTGAGAAGCTCCTCCATCGTCATGGTGCTGGGGGGGGGGTAAGCAGGTTGCCTTACTTCATGCCCCATTCCACCGTAGTAAGGTGATGTTTACGTCAACCAGCCACTAGATGGCACTCTAACTTGACCAGAAGTATATACTTAGGCATCAGCGGTCTAAATCCTTCCTATCATCTGTACCGTTTAAATGAAATAAAACATAGAGCTTCTTCATTCTTAAAGAACTACTACCAGTAACTCACCAGGATGACAAAGTTATTCTAAACTGATACTCTGAGTAGATTAGTACTTGTGTAAATGATTAAGGAAGTGCCTTATAAAATGCTTCTGGACAACTGAGTTAGGTGCTGACTCACCAGTACCAGTACGAGTACCATTCCCAACACAATGCAAAAGAAATCCACCGTGCAAACCAGGCCATGACGCCAGCTGGTGGATCTTCTGGAATATCTGGCCGGAAGTAGCTCAGCTCACCTCTTTTGGAAGGGCAGGAACTCGCCGCGGACGGCCTGCGGGTGGCAGCACGCCTGCCTCAGCCTGAGCAGCGGGTACAGGATGCTGTTGACCGTCCGTCGATCCAGGCTTCCCAGCCGCAGCGACCAGTCTGAGATCTTCCTGAGTTTGTGGAGCGCGTCCTGGGAACAGACCTCGTGCTGTCGGTGGTAGAAATGGCCCTCGACCGGTGAGAAATTGAGCCAGTGGATCTCCTCGGTCTGAGGTGGAATCTGAATCTGGTGTGGATTAGCGAAGAAAGAACCTTTTTGGAACTTTTTTTTGGTGCCTCATTAAGATACATAAACGTCTGAACAGAAACAAAGTAAAAAACATTGACTATAATCGGTATAAATCATTCTTGAATTATTTACTAGATCTGTCTTTGTAGAATTCACCAGACCTGGTCAATGACGTCCTTCTTGGCCGACCTCCACAGGATCTGGCCAATGACGTTATAGAGTGGTTCTGTGTTTCCGCGGCGATAGGGGCGGTAGAGGAGTTGGTCCCACCAGTACTTCACCCAGTAGGGGTCAACCCCAAGGAACAACACAAGGCCGTATAGATCTATGCAGGGGAGTGATGCTACACATTAGCTGTCTAGAGAGGCAACCTCTGTAGACACAGACCACAACCTTGTCACTAGCTAGACCACGTTGCCCCATGAGGATCCCTTGGGGTTTCACCTTCTAGGCCTCTTTGCACGGGAGTCCCACTGACACACCAGCGGTTGACTGAAGAAAGGCGCAACGCCATCTCTGCGGCCTGCAGGGGGAGACAAACGTAGAGCGAACCTCATTGCATGTGACATACAACGTCACTTCGCTTCGGTGCACTTTGAACATCCACGAGGGTAAGCTCACATTAGCGGTGGTGCACTCCACCATCTGGGCTTCATCCAGGCAGATGCGCCACCATTCGACGGCCACCAGGGGGCTCGGTATGGCCATGTAGCGCTTTTGGTTGCGGAAGCGGCGGCCATCTTCGCTGTTGCTGTGTGGGATGTCCACGTAATTGAGCTCGGAGCGCAGCACGTCGTACGTGGTGATGACCACGTCCTGCTCGGCCAGTAAGTGAGGCTGCACGAAGCCGTGCTTCTTCACGCCGCTGTAAACCTGGGACGGTGAAGAAAACGAACCAAAAATCAAGCTTTTTATGGTACCAAAATGAAATGGAATCAAAATGTTTAAGTGTTTAAAACAACAAAGGTCAAACAAAGTGCTACATAAAATCAAACTAAACAAACCAAAATAAAACAAATAAACAAATAAAGCTGAACAAAAACAAAAAGAAAACTGTAGAAATAACTTGTAAAGTGGTCTGTCTTTCCACCAAAAAGAAGAGAAAATTAAGGTTTGAGTGACGTTTATATCATCCCATAGTCCCACAATGCATCGACAGTAGTGAATGAACATTGATTAAAATTTATCGCCTGATTCCCCAAAGTTGGAGCTGTGAGACTCTTCCATTCATTCTTTGAGGTTTTGACTGGGCCTAAAGCCAGCACACACCCACAGCGTACCCCCGGGACCAGAGCTGAAAACCAGCCCCCCAGGGAATGGCGCGTTGCTGGGTTTAACTTCTTAACTCTGTAACCATCCTGACAAACAGGGGCTTGCCTTTTTTGCTGTTTTTTTTTCTTTTTTTGGTATATAGGGCAGTTTGGTATATAGAGCACGTTTCAGGGCACTTTGTTACAGTTACAGCTTTAAACTGCCGTGCAGCTATGCGGAAACGTAAAGTTAGGCATGTGAAAAATGAGGTAGAGGGGAACACAGTGGACGTCAAACTACTATGAGAAAAAAAAGAAACCGCAATGTACGTGTGTACCTGTAGGGGGCGCTCTTAGTGATCCCGACAAAGGATCAGCCGTGATGTTTATCATCACTTAAACTATCCATTTGCATGGGGCTCCTGAGGTTTGGGCTTTGAGTTAGTTGACCACTAACAGTCACCATACTAAATATAAAATTTGTTGCCCGTTTAGACGGTAAAGCAGCATGTTCTGCAAACCAGCACACTAGCTACAAGCTTCTGACTCGCCAGCTATTCGTTTAGTTGCCCCGAAATGCCGCTGAGGTGGAACCCCAGAGACAACAAACCCGCCCCTGCCGACAGCTTTGAGAAATTATGTTCCGCATGCAGTCTATCCTTCAGAAAATCCAACGTGATGTTCCAGAAGGTTCTCGCACCCTCGGGGACCCCTTACCAGAACCCGGAGCGAGGAGCACCGGATGTGGCGGTTGATCTCGTCCACCCATTGGTGGCAGATGGAGCTGGGAGAGATGATGAGGGTGGCCCGCGTGGGCACTGGCTTCATGGCCACCAGGCAGTGCGGGCAGTAGAAGGGCGTCTTTCCCAGACTCTCCTCCTTGTAGTTGACACACTCAGCGTGCTGCCACAGGAGGCAGTTAAGGCATTGGACCCGGGCCTTATAGTCGATCAGGCCCAGTTCCCCGCAGATACACTCAAACCGGTAGTCGGGAGTGTTGAATGGTAGAACCGCCGAGGCCCGGGCAGGTACATCCGTCACGTCTGCACCCACCACCTCCTCTTGGTTGTTTCCCCTGAGGGGATCCATGTCTGTCTCTCCGGCGCCCCCTACAGGCCCATCTGCCAGGGTTGTGATTTGTGAATCTCGGCTGCTACAGTTCCTCCCCTCCGACAAATTGTCCAGTTCATGTTGGCACTCGGGAGAAAGGCACCCCACAGGGATGCTGCTGTTTAAACCCTCCTCCACCAGAGGGCGCTCTATGGTGTTAGTGTCCTTCACCTGTCTGGCACACCTGGAAGATGCTCTTCTTTGTTTACTCTCCTGGTGTCCTGCCTTTTGCTTAAAGGGAACGGAAAGACACAAAATTAATATTTACGCAATATCCATTAAATTTGCTTCACGTAAAACGACGCAGTTATACATTGTGGCCAGGTAGCACATCTCATCTTAACTCTGGGGAACCCACGGGGTCATATACGACCCTTTTATTTCTGCCTTACATTCAACCCAGTCATCAAAGTTAAGACTTTTTATTTTTTTTTGCATTACAGCCCATTGTACCATATATGACCCAGTAACAGTGACATTAAGTGATTACTGACTGAATTAACCAGGTTTTTTTCCACATTAAATATGGCCCCCACCACGTTTTGAGGTTGTTGTTGTACATGCCGCAAAGATTCACCTGTCAAGCTGTGAATAGGTAAGTGGCAGAAATTTTGCATTATCAGTTATCATGTTTAGATGTTATAGAACATGTACAACTAGGTTTTGGATGTTTTGAAACTTTTCTGGCAACTGTGATGATCATGTTCCATGTGCTCAACATCAGCCTCAGACAAAAACAGAGGGAATACTGGTGGTGAACCAGACCTTACAACCCACCACAGGTAAACTTTCTGTGTGTAGTACCTTTTTGCAGGTCTGTTCACTTGACCTGTTTCTTGATGGGTTGGCATGTTTGAAGCATGTGTTTTATTGTCAGCACATGGTGAATGATGAGAAGGAAACTCAATAAATGAGAATGTTTCTTTGAAAACGAGAATGTTGCAAAGATTTGGTTTTTCCTTCTTTTCTGTCCTTATTTCATAGGTGAAATGAACAAGTTGGAACAGCATGAACAGTCCAGTGGGTCGTATGTGTCACATTTCATAACATGGACTGGGAAAGGGTTATTTTTACAAAACTCCTGTTGTTGAGTTCACTGGGTCTGTATGATCATTTTAGTCAATGGACATATTTTTCCTATAATAAGGTGGTCTGGGTTCATATCACTGATTCTAAAAAACACAAAATTCTTAAAAGGTTACCAGATTTCTCCTTGGCATCAAAAGACTATAATCTTTCATCCATCCATTCTACCAGAGAACAATTCTTAAGATTCATTTTAGTACTAGGAAATAAAATACTGATAGTATTAATGATCCAACGCCATTTATTTCATAAAAACTCCAAAGTGTACGCACGGATTTCCCAGTGCCGCCTTTTCCCCTGCTTTCTTTATACTTCTTCCCCAGCCTGAAGGAGCCAGCCAGCCCTCGACCTTTGACCTGCTCCACCATCTCCTCTTTGATGAGCTTGCCCAGCGCCTTCCGGATGTGGCTGCGGTTCTTCAGCAGGTCGTAGCCGTACGTGGCGCGGATGTACGTGAAGATGGCGTTGATGGAGGCTCCTTTGCCCACCCTCATCTCTTTTATGGCGGACAGGAGCATCACGCGCACGGCTGTGAGGAAAGGGAAAATAGAGACTCGACAGTTAGCTCTACACCTATAGTGTCACAGGTTCAAATTCCACCTCTCCCTGTGTCGCGGCCTTTTAACAGCAGTTTAATTTAACATTCAAACTTCCATCAATGGGTACTTCTTTGCCACAGAATATTGTAACATAGTACCTGGATATGATACTTTTTCTTTGGGTTGCATCTTTGGCTTGTAATGGTCAGTCCCCTCCCTCTTCGTAGGTGGTGGGGGGACAAAATAGTTCACTGACTTCCCCTGGAAGGCAGCGAGAGAGAGAGAGCAGCCTTTCAGAATGAAAAAATCAGGGGGATATGATCCAGGTATATAAGATTCTAACAGGTCTCGATGCTGTTCAGCCAAATGGCTACTTTAATATCAGTATAAATACTAGAACTCGTGGCCATAGGTGGAAATTAGGAGAAAATTGACAAATTTGAGGAAGCACTTCTTTACACAGCGTGTAGGTAGAGTATGGAATAGTCTTCCTGGTAATGTAGTGCAAGTCCTAAAGTAGATTTCCCTGCCTCCCTGATTATAGGGACGGATTTGGGGTAGGTGCTGGGGGCATCTAGAACTTTAAGCTTTAACATCCGAATCACAAGGCAATACTCTTACCCACAACACTACCAACTGCCTGTGTTCTATGTTGTGCTTCAGTCTAGAACGAGACAGGAAAACAGAGTGAGTACTAACTGCAGGCAGAGTGAGACCGCCGCCCTGGAGGCCTTTCCGGGTATTGACCAGGATGAGAGCCAGAACCTCTACAGTCTTCCCCAGCCCCATCTCGTCAGCCAGGATTCCTCCGGGCCAGTCCACCCCAGCCAGTGGAAACTCCCGAATAAGGCTGAGAATCCAGAATAGAGTTACATCTTAAGTAAATACTGCTAATTTCATGCACTTCCCATAACATAAAAGTTTTACTTTTATATTTCATGCACCCGTCACATGGTTCTTACCGGCCTGTGTAGGGATTATAGAACAGTTTTTTTTCACAAACAGTGACCACTTCCCTCCAAAGAAAATGCATAGTTCTCTCTGCAGAGGGAGGAAGAATAATTTATTTTTTGTTCAGAAATGTCGAGTCATATTTCACATTCGTTTTACACTCCGGGCAGCATTTCACATCCAGGTGAAATTATCCACCTCATTCCCCAGCTCCCCAATCACTTTGTTTTCAGTCCATTTCCTCGCCAAAAGTGCTATTTTGTCTCTGTATCAAATCCTCACGCTTCATTGACTCTAAAAATAATTATCTTGCGGATGCAAAATAAAAACACGGGGGCGGGGGAGCCCTGGGTAGCCTCAGACCTCCAGGAATCAGAATCACAGTCTTTATTGCCACATAACCAGAACTGGTGGAAAAAATTTTTTGGCACAATTTGCCACTGTTAGGGACATGGCAATAGGAAATTAATAATCAGATCAAAAATAAATGCAAGACAAATAATACGAAACAGAAAGGAGCCAATGGAAGGTATAACGTTTTTCTATACATTTATCTTAGTACCTAATGGCGTTCTCTGTCCACAAGTTGCCTCATAAAATGTCTTCTCTCAGACATTTGTTGCCCTATGTCCTGTTAAGGTTTCTGTCCCATGTCATCTTACCCTTTGTTGAATTACCCAATCTGCAGGAAACAAACAAGCAAGTGTCTGATTGTACTCAGTACTTGTGCCAGTACAAATGACATTAAAGCTATTGAATACTTTGAATCCTTATATCCTTTGAGATATGGTAGTCTGTCCCTGCCCAGGGCTTCCTGAGAGGATCCAGGTGCTGGATAAGGATTCATGAAAGATGGATGGAAAATAAACAAGAGCACCTTGCGTCGCTGCATCTTTTCCGTATCTTTCTTTCTTCAGCATCCAGTTGACGGCCTGACACTGATAGGGTCTGAGGACTGGGATCAGGGCTTCATGCTGGACCTGCACCATCAGATCCAGGTCCTCCAGCTGGTGAAGGTGCCTGACGTAATCATACAGCTCCTCCACATTCTGCCGCTCCAGCTCCATGTCGCACTTCCCCTCCTCGCCCTCCACGACCTCTGCCGGGCAAATAGGGACACGATCCTCAAATATCCTCACACGCCCCTGCCGCCCCCAATGAAGGATTCAGGGAATACCACGGGTTATCGCGGTGGTGGGTTACCGGGAATGATGAAGTCGTAAAAGAACTCCATCAGCTTCTGCATCAGCTGGTTCACTTTTCGTATCCTGCCGTTCCCCTCGCTCAGAAACTCCGGTCGTTCCAAACCGGCCTCCAACATGTAAATTCCAACCTGTCATTCCCAAAACACAAGGGCAAAAATGCGCTAAACAGCTTTGATAAATTTAGTTCAGTGGTACTCAAAGTGTGCAATGCCTACACCCGGCTGGTACACAGAGCACCCCCAACCCGGCTGGTACACAGAGGACTGTGGTAATTTGTCGCTGTGATTCAGGTTCTCTCCACCCGTGTGGTACTTCGCTGCTTTGACCTGATCCAGAGTGGTGCTTGTACCAATACGTTTGGGAACCACTGAACCTCTCTGCCACAGGTGGTCTTCATTTATGATGGGAAGGTCACAAAAAGTGGATCCAGCTTTCAGAATGCTTATGACATAGATATTAAAGTGATATGGGTTTGAAACATTGATAGCGGATGGTCTAGTGGAGCCTAAGCTTCAACACATAAAATCCATCAACGTAAACGATAACTTCAGATCTTCTGTGCAAGATGTAATTATACATCGTTATGTTACCTTGATGGACACCCTGTCCTGTTCATGACAAAGCTGGATGATCCTTCTTCTCTGCAGCCACTCCAGGTCTTCCAACACTGGGAAAGCAAGAGAGCAATCTACCGGAGAGTCAGACACAATGGCCTGGTCATAGTCTCCCTCATCGCTGGCTCCAGCATCTTCCAGAGGGAACACACTAAGCCAATCACCACTCCACTGTAGGACAAAGCGATTGTCCTCGAGACCCACGGGACAGCTGCTGGTGCTGAGGTAGAATTCGCCGAGTAACGCCCTCCAAGCCTGGTCCCCATCGGAGACGGGCACCGACACCAGCCTGAAAGGCGCGGACTTCTCCAAGGACGAACACAAGGGCTCTTGCTTGGGCTCGGCCAGCACTAAGGAGCTCGAGCAGCTGGCCTCGAGGTCATCTTTTCCCACGGCTGAGGAAGACACCAAGGAGGACTCCGAGGACAGGATATGGTCGTCATCCAGGATGATAGCTTCACTCCTCCTGTCTTCGTGCATGTTCCAGTCGAGCTTCTTTTTGGCTTCATCGTCCACCCTGACAGGCGGAGCCCGTTTCCTTCTGCTACTCATTAAGGAGGCTTCTGTTGGGAGTGGAACAAGACAAAAACGTACATTCAGGTACAGACACTCATTGTATAAAAGTATCATTGTAAAGGCCGCTGGGGTGATATTGCAAATGTACGAAAGCTGCTCGAAATCAAGTATCCAAAGAGGGCGCTATAATTATTTTGCTTTGCAGTTATTCAGTGATAGAACACCAAAAGCTCTCATTGAGGGATCTGACCCCTCGTCTCTTTTGCAGTGACTTCTTAGCCCACTTAAGTACCCAACTGAAAAGGAAAACTTCTATATTGACCTCATAAGCCACGTTAGACTAGTAGGTCAGTACAGGCGACGCAACTGTCTCGCTCTGCGGCTTTACTTGATAAATAACAGCGACGATACATGACTGGAAATAGAGGAGCCAGGACATATCTGTGACCACAGAACTCCATCGCCATTGATACTGATGCGTTTGACACCTACTTCAGTGCAACGCCTTAGATCCACGTACCACCTCAAACTTCGTCAGCTTCATAAGGATCAAGCTGATTGTTATGTGCAACGTGGTGCTAAGCCGTATTTAGATACACAATCGTCCTACTTACACCAAACTGATATGACTTGCATAAATTTCTGCGCGATTATTTCAACAATGCCAGCAACGTTTGCATACAGCGGCCGTATTTCAGCATCATTAAATATAATAATAATAATAATAATAATAATAGAAGATGAGAAGCATGATTTGGACAAAACAGTTTAATGCGACTCTAAAAGCTTGGAATAGAGTAGCGAACAAAGACCACCAAACAGTATTTACCAACAAGGTCCTTCGCACATATCACTGTCGCTATAACCTGATGGCGGATGAAATCAGAGGAACCGCTTAAACGGCAGCGATAAAATCACATCGAAACGTTTCCATCAAACAAGCTTATATTGTCGGAATTAGGTGACCAACGCTGCGCCATTTTTAAATGCAGCAACAGGAAGTAAAACCTTTAACTCGGGGCGAGCGAGCGGCTGGCTGCTAATCGTCTAAGCAGACGCCAGGGGGCGTTGTTTACCCTTTTATAATGAACAAATTGCGTTACATAATTAGTTTACATTGTATTAGTGTAATTGGATCATTGAGCTTATTTGTCATTAATGGATTGTTTGCTCCATAAAGTTATTCTTTTATGGCTTAGAAGCGTTATTATGATATTTAATTGATGTATATTAAAGGTGATAAATGGGATATTTATTGAATATACCATTAACACTAATGTGACGGTTATTAAATATACAGGTACATTGTATTAGATTTACAGAATAATTCCATCTAGGTTCCTCCCTTTTTGAACACCTCTGCACCCAGTAGGAAGACAATATGACATAGTAAAATTCTGTGTGTTTTTTATTCCTTTTTGGTCCATCCATTGCAAGGTCGAAGTTGTCTGTTTGCCTAGAGTCAGGGGAATATTCACGCAGTGATGTGCTCTATTTTAAGCCAGAGGGACGCATTCTGAGCCAAGCTGACTTTGGAGTTACCATTGCCTCTCCCAAAGCTTCCCTGTTACTGTTACAAACTGAATGCATTTCTCTGTTACGTTGATCACCAGTCCACCGTCATCTGTTATGGAAGAATGTGTTGAAGTCTGAGGTGGATAACAGTCATTTTTAAACAATACATACAGTTAACTGGTTAAATTTGCAGACGACACCAAGGTGAGTGGTGTAGCAGATACTAAATTAGCAGCACAAAGGCA
Organism: Stomatorhinus walkeri; assembly: GCA_026784285.1. Lineage (NCBI taxonomy): Eukaryota > Metazoa > Chordata > Actinopteri > Osteoglossiformes > Mormyridae > Stomatorhinus > Stomatorhinus walkeri. Next base: position 16,835,103 of record JAODUD010000026.1, read on the forward strand.
ACAATGGGATCTTGATATAATTAGCGACTGGGCTGATACCTGGCCAATGAAATTTAAC
>JAODUD010000026.1:16835260-16847895 GCA_026784285.1 Stomatorhinus walkeri
GATTAAGGGGGGACATGATCCAGGTATATAAGATTCTAACAGGTCTCGATGCTGTTCAGCCAAATGGCTACTTTAATATTAGTATAAATACCAGAACTCATTGTCATAGGTGGAAATGAGTGGGAGAAAATTTTAAAATAAATTTGAGGAAGCACTTCATTACACAGCGTGTAGTCATAGTATGAAATAGTCTTCCTGATAATGTAGTGCAAGCTAAAACCCTGGGTTCCTTTAAATCACAGCTAGATAAGATTTTAACAACTCTGAGCTATTAAGTTCTCCCCAGTCAAACTTGATGGGCCAAATGGCCTCCTCGTTTGTAAATTTTAATTGTAATTATGTTCTTATTTGCCAAGCCACTTTCAGCATCTAGTTGGGCCTTATACTGTATACACAAAAATTCTTGTCAGTCATGTTGGATAACAATATAACAAATACATATTTCTAATGACTTTGTCTTGGCCATGTCATCTATCAATGTTCAAGCAAATAACAGCTCAAAAGGAACACCATTGATTTTCAGGTAACTCTGACAGAGGTACAGACTTTCATAGCAATGACATGTCATCGTGTCCATGTTTCTAAGATGTCAGAAGTGTACGAACAACCTTATTGGCCACAATGCAAAAAGGTACGTCTGGTGTAAAACTCGAAGAGCACCAATTGTTTAGTAAAGCATGGTGGTGGCCGTATTCTGTGGTGTTTTTCTTTAATTGGGACAGGGGGGAGGACAGTAGGGAAAATGGATAGTGGAAGATGGTTCACCTTTAAGCATGACAGTGACCCAAAGCATGAAGGTCAGTAGGGTCATTGTCCGACGGCCGAGTCAGGGCACTGACCTCAATCGCATTGAAAATCTTTAGGTTTACTTGAAGTGTGCAATCCGTCAACAGTTACCGAACAGTTACCAACTGACTGAGCTGCAATAATTCTATAAAGAAGAACTGGCAAATATTTAGACATGCACAGTTGGTGGTGTTCCAACAGGCTCAATTTGTTTTATGTTTTTAGGCTGTTGATCAAAAAAGTTAATAGTTTTGACAAAAGGTGGTGACTTTCTATACCCACTCATTTCAACCTTTGGAGACAAGTTCCCAACTCTTTGATAATCATGATGAAATCCCATAGCCTGAGCCTTGGTCACTCAATGTATCAAAGGTAAACTTTTGGCCACCAGGGAATATCTTCACAAATGTACCGCTTCACTGGAGTTAAACTGTATCTAATTGGGGTGGGGCGGGGGGGGGAGTATTATTATATGTCATACCGAGATGAATACATAGGCTCTGCTTTAGATCCCGTCTGAGGACGATGAAATGCTGCACATTTCTGTTTGTTTTGTCCACATTGACCTTGGAAGTGGAAGAAGCATCTCATCAGTCTTTGGTTCCCAAGGAGACAGACGCATATATGCTCTCATGTCTCGTCTTACACTGTCTGGCTTTGATACTGTAGGGGACCCTGCCAGAAAGATTAATTGCTTCTTCTTTGTAACATGTTGCGAATTTATAGAGAATCCTAACTTATTTCATGTAAATCCAAAACCGTTTTGCAGCAGTTACCCCGACAGGCTTAATCGTTGCTTTCACTATTATGCTATAAGTCCGAAAGTCAGGATATAATCTGACTTCCCTCACTGCCAAATATTAATTTTGCTATGAAAAATATTGGTCTGAATTCCTCTTAATGCACTTCCTAAATTCTGGCATAACATCGAACAATAAAATACTAAAATAAATGGCTGACATCTAAATTATTTGTAGAACAGAATGACATCTGGGATATCTTAATTAGGTCATATTATGGACTATATCACCTCTTACACGGAGATGGCGCCACCACACGTTTATATGAGGTAATAGCTTTTCCTCATTCGCATCGCAGTGCGATGATAAATTTCAATTAACGTGTCCAATCAATTTCAAACTAAGAGAAAACTGCAAATTTGTACGAGTACAATAATGTTTACTTTTTAAACTTTTGACTCTGGGAGTTTGAAAGTAAGGATTCACTCAAAACCAGGGATTAAATTGGGGGAAAGTTGCCTTGTGCTTAAAAACGGACGATTATTCATTGACTGTAATTGCAGCCGTTTCGGTGCCTTAGCCAATAGCTATTTATATATACATGAAAGAAAGGACACATACAGACATAGCATAGTGGAAAATAATGGTTTCCTTTAATGCTCTTGAATGTCCTCTCCGTTAATCGGGGTCACACACTGCAGCGTGTGTGTCCCGGTTTTATGATGTACTGCGCAAGTAACAGAGAAAGGGGGCACTAGCGCTCAGAAGGTGGGAAACAAGAGACCCTTAACTTGAGCGCTAGAAACAAGTAGCAGGAGCAAGGACTGGCAGGCTCAGAAATCCGAGAGGGACGCGATGTCTCACCGAAGAGGGTATGTCGAACTTCTTACACCGAAATAATTGGGCTACAAACGACGTGGGCACCACCGCTCATTTGCAGAATTTCATGTGATGTCAATAAGGTAAATACTTTCAATGTGCAATATTTTTTTGTGTTTTTCAATGCACAAGGGCGTATTCGTTAAAAGCTAAACAATTAAAATCGAAAGACAGAAGGAATCTTTAGGAATAAGTCGAATATTGTCCAGCGTACAGAAGAAATGTCAAATGTATGCATGTATTATCCATGTTGCTGGCATAGCATTAAAAGTAGGTGATTACTTAAATTGTCTTAACGAAGAATAATGTTTCGATAGTGTGCGTCATGTGTTGCTTCGCTGTTTGTTTAAAGCACCGCATGCTTTTTTCCCTGCGTTCATGTTTATGAAAGGAGAGATCAACATCAATGTACTTCACGTATAAAACAATACGCAGATGAATAATAAAAAACATTGGCTTGCAGTTATACTAAATCTATTATATACATTCAATTATACCCCCCCCCCACCGTCCCCAGAAATAAAAGCGTTTCAAAATGCGAAAAATCGTTGCGCTGTCCAGCGTACTGAAAGTGTCAGAATGGCAAAGAGCTGCAAATTAAGTTACTCCATAAATGATAAGCACTAGATGAATATTGCTCTTGCAAATGATAATATATTTAAATGTATATTTTAAAAGAATTTATAAGGTCTGCTATTTGGAAGCTGAGGTTTAAGTTTCATTGGTATAGTTTGCGAAGAATTACGTTTCTTAGATCAACCCATTTTTAATCGAGCGCTGACGAGGGGAGAAAAATATACGTAAGTTACATGTGTTATAAACTCAACAAGTGAACTCATAAAGAGCATGATTTAATTTCATGGAACTGCCGTTCAGAAAATTGAAAGAGCCGCTATTTCTTTCTCTTAACAGGTACTGTGCTCATGTGGACCGCTTTAAGAAATTATGTGCGCACGTAATGCTTACCTTACCAGACGTGGATATCCCAGAAAACAACTTTCAGCATCTCAGCGAAGTTCCCAGATGGATGTGACATTGTTGACGTGACGTGGAAGTGTGGCATTCTCCAAAATGAGCTTGATCGGTGCCTTGCTGTTCCCGGGTGTGCTGCTTAGCGCATCTGTGCTCTCCAGTGACATATTCGAGCGGTCGCTGGTGCCCAGAGCCGCATCGCGGTCCGTGGCGAGAATGGATGGTGATATAATAATCGGGGCCCTCTTCTCCGTGCACCACCAGCCGTCTGCAGAGAAGGTGGCAGAGAGGAAGTGCGGGGAGGTGAGGGAGCAGTACGGGATTCAGAGGGTGGAGGCGATGTTTCATACGCTGGATCTCATAAACGCGGACCCCAACCTCTTACCCAACATCAGCCTGGGCTGTGAGATAAGGGACTCTTGTTGGCACTCGTCCGTGGCCTTGGAGCAAAGCATCGAGTTCATCCGGGACTCCCTCATCTCCATACGGGACGACAAGGAGGGTTCCAAGTGGTGCGTCGACGGCACCCCCTCGAACCAGCCCCCCGCCACCAAAAAGCCCATCGCTGGGGTCATCGGCCCGGGTTCGAGCTCGGTGGCGATTCAGGTGCAGAATCTGCTGCAGCTCTTCAACATTCCCCAGATTGCCTACTCGGCGACCAGCATCGACCTGAGCGACAAAACGCTCTTTAAGTACTTCCTGAGAGTCGTCCCCTCTGACACCCTGCAGGCCAGGGCCTTGCTGGACATAGTCAAACGCTACAACTGGACCTACGTGTCTGCAGTGCACACAGAGGGTAAGAGGCGTCAACACCATTCTGCGTAACCATTCTGTCCTTCAGAACACACTATTGCTATATTAGTCTCTTATCCTCACAGCCTCAACAATGCTGTGATGTGTAGATGCATCAAGGAACCAGCCATGCAATGCAAGCAATTACACATTGCTAACACTGTAATATTTGCACATATTATATGTAAACCAGTGGACGAAGCTGTCATTTTTGTAGTTTTCAATAGTGTAACTGTAAAACTATTGTCATCAATTGCCTTGATAATGCCGTGATTGACATTTCTAAGACTCTGGTGTTCTGACAGACACAACATGTGACGCTTTTTAGCTCCATCACCCACCTTCCATGACAAATGTCCTCAAAGTCAGTAGATACCAGGCTTCAACCATATCTGCAAAGATCCTCAACTGAGCTCTCACGTCTCTGCTCCATTTCCATGATTTACTTAGCAAGGTTATAGCTGAAGTGAAACAGAGAGCTTCCCGTTTTTAATGACATGACCTACCTGGAGCGCAGCTCGAAGGCTACAAACCGTTACGTTCTTGAGTATGTTCTTGATAGTATCTTCTGTAAAGCTCTGAAGATCAGCCCAGTGTTTAGACTAATAACATAAACTTATATATTCTGCATAAAAGCTTTTTATAGTAGCACTTTATTATTTTAAAGTTTGTGTTTATTAATATGAGTCACATAGAACTTCCTGCCAGCAGCCTCTAGTCTTGAATATTTTTGTATAAATGTCTTGGCTAAGGTGACTTCTCACATAAGCGCAGACTCTCTCCAGTCCCTCCCCTGCTGTAATGCTGAAGAAATTCCAGCAGTAGATTGCAGTCTGACATGCACTCTTTGTAACGGGAGGCTATCCAAGTTAATTAGCCAAACACACCATATCTGGGTTTGATACCTGTTTGACATGTCTACATATGTGCTGTACTGTCTGCAACATGCATGACAATGGTTGTTCACGTGATGTGTCATGATGATGGACATGTTCGGTGCGATTCTACATTTTTCATTTTAAGAATTCCATTCTCCAGCAAAGAGAAGGGGGACTTTCTCTGTGACACATTACCCATGACAAATCCCCCTCCCCCAACAATATGAGCACCTTCCATGGGTTGCTAAAAAGCTGTACAGCCCCGACTGGCCAGTGCCAAAAAATGGATAGGTCGTTATTCTGCTGCTTGATAATTGTGATGGGTGCCATTCTCTAGTGTGGCCCTGGTCCAGTCACTCCATTAGGGAGCCAGATTCGACTCATTGCACTTACCGGGGCTGACCGAACCCCCACAATGCAGCAGACTCTTCATGCAGGCAAGCGGGCTCTGAAATGTGCCATGTCACTCTGAGGTGGGCGAGGACGTCGCTTTCAGGGGATGGATAATACTATTCAGCAAGTTCTCCATGTTTCGGTCCATTTTCACATGGTTGGTGCTGGCGTGATGTTTGACATTCCGGTTGCATCATATTGAAACGCCTTCATCTCAGTTGATGGTTGAGCACGTCCGATGCCCCGGCATCCAGCCTCTTCCGCATGAGGCACTGGATCCCCATCCCGCCGTGACCGAGGCCCGTGATTTATCGCTTTCGCCACCACGTCCAGGAAACTACGGGGAGAGCGGGATGGAGGCCTTCAAGGAGCTCGCCTCCCAGGAGGGCCTGTGCATCGCCCACTCGGACAAGATCTACAGCAACGCCGGCGAGAAGCACTTCGACCGGCTGCTGCGGAAGCTGCGGGAGCGACTGCCCAAGGCGCGCGTGGTCGTCTGCTTCTGCGAGGGCATGACGGTGCGTGGGCTTCTCATGGCGATGCGGCGGCTGGGTGTGGCCGGAGAGTTCCTGCTCATCGGAAGGTACGACGTCCCGCTACATTGCTCTTATTCGTAATTCTGTGACTGCAGAAAACGAGACGTGGCCTGTTGGCGTGGTTACGTGGTTCCTCTACAACAGGGGCCCCTGAGGGCCAAATTCCAGCAGCAGCGCAAAGCCAAAATGATGGTGCGGTAGCAATTAATCACATGATTAACCAAACCCCTTATATTATTATTATTATTATTATTATTATTATTATTATTATTATTATTAATCTTATTGCTGAATCCTAAATGTATTGTAAGTGTTTTATATAATAATACTCATATGCTTTCATATATGTAACTGTATACAGGCATGGTGTTATATACTGAAAATTTTATTGTCTCACAGTTACTTCTGTGGGAGACACTTCATGTTCAGCGCCTACTTTGTGCAAAGACAGTATTGCGAAGGATACTGAGGATGAGCTTGGACAATATTTATTTGGAGAGAAATATGCCAGTCTGTCTTAGCAGATGACCAGGGGGGAGAGGAGCAGCTTGGGGGCTGAGTGTGTCATGGCCAGGGATGTGGTGGACGTCAGTCTGTGGCCGCAAATCCTGCTGCACGTGCAGGTGTGATGTGCACCTGCAATGTGAACGGGGGGGTCGGCAGGAAGATTTTCTTTGCATATATATGCTATTGAAACCTTAATTGCATATATATGCTCTTGGAACCTTAACTGTATGTTTATTTGCTATTGAAAATATCATTGCTTGTGGCCTGTTAATGTCAGAATGTGGTATTCTGTTAAAAAACTGAAAAAGTATGTTATTGCAACAGGAAAACAAATCTAATTCAGTTCTTCAACCTGCTATTACATTATTGCGACTTACCAATAAATGCAAGACCCTAGATCTTGGAGTTAAGTTGAGATCTAGTTTTCACTGCAGGTATTTCTACCCACTCAAGGGTATTATGCAATTCATTTTCAACCCAAATTACTAGACGTCTGAAAAATCTATTTGCATATAATTAAAATGTTGTTGGTTTACTTTTCCACAATCACAGCTGTGTCAGAATGGCCCGGCACACATGAACACACAGCCAGCCACCTTCACGTATTGAAACATGAGTACACACACAGCCGGGGTCACTGTATACACATCCAATAGTTTAGTGACTCAGCTGTCCAACATGCTTGTTTCCATAGAAACTAGAGAGGACATTCTTGACTTCTGTAAAGCAGCAAGAAAAACCCATTTATGAACAATTATTTATCATTTAATCTCTTAAACCTAAATGGACTGTGGGTAATATCTGCTCTGCACTGGTTTTTTGTCTTTGCCAGTTTTTTCTTAAATGTCAGATTTTATGAGGTAACCATATCTTTCTTTTACTATCAATTAATTAACCAAAATATATTCAGTTACATTTTTTAGATTATATTTTGTTTCATTATTCCCTTACACTTTTCTTTATATGTGTAGTGTTTTAAAGGTTTATTGTTTCATAAAATAATACAATCAAGCATTTTAATATCATCCTGAACAGTATCATATTGCATTAAAGCATCGTTTATGAACTTCTGTGAAAGAACACAGATCTCTGGTCTCAGTAAGTTGATTACAGAACATGAGAATTGATAGCAAATCAAGCAGAAGACTTCAAAAGCAGGTTTATATATATATATATATACACATGTTTCTGCCCTAGTCTTCAAGCTGATTGGTAGAAAAAGAGCTTCAATGAACTATGATAGGCTAGATTTTAACTCGCGTTATGAAGGAAGTCAAGTGTTAGATCTCTTTGACAAAATGAAAACATTCCTGGTTCCCTTTATACAGCCCATGTTTAATCATGCTAGTTTGTCAGAAATACTTGACTGTATTGCTTTCGTAACACATGTCAAATGAGATAAATGCAGCCATTATCAGCAGCTTTCTGGCATGAATGAATTTTTCATTCATTCATAATAATTGTTTTGTGTGATATTTGACTTTACTAGATTCTATAAATTGTTGTTTAATTTTTGTTGTTCCAGATTAAAATCCTGATCGTTATATCAAATGACGTAGATGTCACATATTGATACCATTTAGTGCAATTTATATATTTTATATACAGTTCACAAGGCATGGTAATGGGATTTGTAGTATGTTCCCACTGTTCTTTATTACCTGTTAATGTTGAGCCACAGAATGTGTCTCAGAACCCATTTCCCTGTCGTTCAGCTGAGCTTCACCCATCACATAATCTTCCTGTTGACATGGTGGGCAAACTTCTGCCATAGCATTGGCTTACAGGTACGGTGAACCTGAGGAAAAATTTCAGATTGAGACGTCATTGGTTGCTCAAAGGCTTCAGTGGTCAGATACCAAAGGCGCACACACACACTGAGACACACTGAGACAGGCATCTGTTCCAGTTTCAGGGTTGTACCATGTCTTGATTGGTTTGATAAAAACGATTCACAAATATCCACGTTTTCAAACACTTACCCAGTACCGAGTTGCTTGGATCCTGTCCCAGGCGGCTCTGGAAGTGCTCCGGATGGGATGCCGGTCCATCACAGGACACATACAAAATGAGCGATTTGGAGACAGTGGCTCACCTGGCTGCACATCACTGGGCCGGATTCACATCCGCAGCCGTGGGGGTGTCAGAGAGCAGGGCCCTCCCATGGCGACATTCCCACCCTGCTTTGCTTATCTGAAAAATTTAAAGTCTTTGCAGTTTGTTCCAGAAAAATCCGGGGAAAAAAGCCAACTTTTGTTCTTTTGAGGGCACATATTTGATAGTCAGCTCAGTGCAAAACATCTATAATAAACTATACCAGCCCCCACTCCGGGTCTGCAGGCATTTAGATCCTATCCACATACTAGGATGGACTGAGGTTGTATGTGCTAGAGGCCTGAACCAATGGCACGTTTACTAAGACAGTTTATGTATATGTTCAAAATTTTGCGCTTTTAATAAGCAGAATTCCATGAATTCCTCTGTGAAGCAGTGTAATTCAACTCATATTTCCAGCAGCACTAAAGTAGCTCACCAGCGTGAAAGACACAATGAAAAAAGTAAATGACATGATGCAATTGCTACAAACTACTTGTGAATATGTATTAATGACACAAAAGTCATAAATTTTGCTTCCTAATGTCTAATCTGCAACTCAAGCAGTGAATGCCTCTTATCCACAAGGGTATGAGAGTGCAGCTAGTTTTACGCACTATTGAAAACAGATGTTGTCTCTCCGATGCAGGGGTGGCAGTAAATGTGTCTCCACACAACGGAAGTGTGACATCACTGCCTAGCAACTGCATGACGACCGATTTAATTTGTATCTATATATTTTTTGCATTTTAACAAGCTCTTATTTAACTCTTGATATAACAGGAATGATGAATTGTATTGATTTTGGATTTTTTTCTGTTGTTAAAGAAAGGTTTGTTCCTTTTTTAAGCTCTTGCCTGCTGCTCCTGAAAGCGACACCTTAGAGTTGGTTATAAATAATGATGCTCCAGTTTATGTGCAGAGATGTAAGAAGCACCGGTTGCCACCGAGCTGCTCAGAAGAGAAGGACATCAATTGTTCAGCATCGACTCAAAAATTCTGTAAAATTAAATGAAAAAAAAATAGCCGAGCACAAGCTGAACGCCAAGAAGTGGCACCTGACAGGGTGTTTGTGTTTGCCATACATCCATCTACACATTTTCTTACCCCTTATACCGGCCTTGTTTACATTGTCACCATGGAGATGGGATCATGTTGCTTGTCTGTTTTTCATCAGTTATTTTTGTTGATGTTTTGTCACAGAGAATCTGTGGGGGGCGACAGCAGGGTGTGGGGGAGTTCTCATATTGCTCTTTAATGTTTCACTAGTTGCATCATTTGGCTCATAGTTGGGGATATAAAATTATACCTGAACATGGATACTTTTCTGGCATGCCAGCTGTAAAGGGCTAGGAACGGTGTTTTCAAAGGCGTGGCCTCTCAGCGTCACCGGCAAGCATGTGATGCAGGTGTTTCCAGGTGTTTCCAGGTTTTTTCAGGTGTTTCCAGGCGTTTCCAGGCATTTTCAGGCGTTTCCTGCCGCATACCTCCTGCGCTGAATGCAACAAGGGCTGGTCTGAATGGGGTGGAATTCCACAGATGTGTTTTATGCTGGGCTCTCGTTGTTGTCGTATTTTGTATTTGGAACATGGTCGCCACAGAGATGAAGGAATGACTTCACAAAAGGGAACGTCAACCAGCTCCCATTGTTTTCAACATCTGGGCAACTGGGTCTTTGCGAAGCATGCACGCAGTGTGTGGCAGACTGTTACTGATGTATTAATTATGGAGAGTGGAGGGAAGAGGCAGACCTTTTGTTTTAGTGTGATCAACTGATTTATGATCGATTTTTACATGGCCATAATGGATTATATCTGTTTCTGTTCCTATGGCATCAGTACAGTCGGTTATGGAAGCTGGATCACATTAGGGTTGAATGAATAGCAGTGCAAGGTTTATATGCAGATGTAACAAATGATAAATTCATTTACCTAACCTAAATAGGAAACTGGATTAGTGGAATATCTGTCTTCTGACTGCCTATTCAATACAGGGTCGTACGGGGCTCAGGGCTAATTGAAAGAAGAGCAGGGGACAGGGCAGGGGAAGGAGGTGAACGGGGTGCCAGGCCGTCACAGGGCAGGGGAAGGAGCAGAACGGGGTGCCAGGCCGTCACAGGGCAGGGGAAGGAGCAGAACGGGGTGCCAGGCCGTCACAGGGCAGACACACACATACAGCAGGTGGTTCAAAGGCACAAGTGAACCTAACTGTATGCGTTTGGACTGCGGGAGGAAACCTGTGCAAAATCAGTTTGCAAAAGCACAGACACTGGATCTGAACCACCAGGCCTAAAGGTGCTAATGATCAGCGGCACCCACTGAGTGACAATTATTACCATAGCAACGGTCAACATCATAGTAGGAGAAGTAAAGACAAAGTGATTCGGAAACGCACTGCTGGATTTTTGGGGGGCACAGATAATATAATATTATGCTTTTACTTATGTGTTATCCGTCCGTTTTCTGAAATCTCTTATTTCTTATTCAGGGTTGGGAGTGGGACTGTCCTGGAGACTACGGGTGGGGAACAGCGTAGGATGGGGCGCCGACCCATTGTGGATTTATGTAGTAATTAATGACAACCTTAGTCTTAGTTACAGACAGATCTCATGTTTAATCAACATTAACAAATCGTGAAGCATCTTTTATCTCAAGCCATTACTATATTTGTTATAATATCTGTTAATTCCATAAACCTTTGTGAACTTAAGGATCTACTGAAGGAACAAGTCATGAATAATATGAAATACTGATCTCATGTTTGTTCATCATTAGTGAATCATGATGTATCTTTTATCTCAGATAGCTACTATATTTATTTGTGATTTCATCTTTCTTTTTTTTTTATTTCATCTTCAGTAGTAACTGAATTACTACTAAGGATCTGCACTCCATCACGTAGTCTTACTGGATGATTTAGCCCTTACTGCTTCTGAATCAAATGAAGAATTTAGGAATTTAAATGAGACAGACTTCCAAAGGAAACTACTGAGTTATTGAACCTATTGTCACTTAATTACCAAGTAGACTCTGAATACTATAGAAAATAACACCATATCTGCACCGCAAGTAAACGTCTCTCAAAAAAGAACTTACTCACACTGCATTTGAAGGTCCATACTAGCTTTGCCTTAATTTAGCGTAGGTGGTGATTCAGCCAGCTAAGAAACCTCACCTGGAGATCAGGACCTGGAGAAATGACTCGTGAAATGCACATGATACCTGTCAACTGTAGTTAGAAGACCTGGCTTGTCCGGCTGATACCCAGAGTCACTTAGGTGGAATTAGTGTGAGCATTTTCCCAGAATGCTTTGAGCCATCTGTCAAATTATACGGCTGCTTTTATAGTAAGGCACTGTCAGTTGCATAAAATTACAGGGTCAAAATGGGCATATTTATAAATTGTTCTGTTTCAGGCTGGTTGCAGAGCTGAAAAAAATCACAGCTTGGTGATACCATTGTGAGTGTTAATGGAACATGAAGTGTGGATGTTTTGTATGTCTGCTTGAATGCATAATGGATTCAATTCATGATGGCAATTCCGAGGATCGGGGAAAATGATGAGGCTGTGAAATTGAACGTGATCGTCAGAGCTGACGGCGGACCTGTGATTCACCTCAAAAGAGAAGATCTTACAACGTAACCGAAAATGTTTCGGAAAAAAAAAACATTGACCTAGTGTGCATATGATTTTATACATGCAAACCTTACACTTTCAAAAACACCACTTTAAAAAAATTGATATATTTATATTTTGCACTAGGGGTATTACTAGGATGTCAATGTTACTAGGATGTCATTTGGGGGACGGGGGCAAAAGGAATGGGGGGAGACAGAAGGAATGCAATTTCAGAATCCGGGTTTTGTAGGGAGGCAATTAAACTATGCAGGGGGTCCTCGACTTACAACAGTGATCCGTTCCCATGTCACGTCGTAAACCGATTTTCGGTGTAAGTCGGAACATACGTACATGTACAGTAGGGGTCAAAATAAAGTTTCCGTTACGTGCGGTAAAAGTGTGAACGTTTATTTAATTCACCATGCATTACGGCGCTCCCG
>JAODUD010000026.1:16853278-16872326 GCA_026784285.1 Stomatorhinus walkeri
CCCCCCAACTCCCTAGGCTCCACAGTATGATATTGTTTGATCAGATCTGCCTACTACTTTACAATTTGCATAAGTAAATTCTGCTTGCATTTTTCAAGGTGTGGATGGGATAACTTCCGCATGTCTGACCCAGGCAAACTGATTGTTCTTTAAAGACAGGGGAAGGAGCCCGTGCAGTTGAGTAGATGGATCATACAGATTTCAGATGTAAAACTCTAAGGGTTTCAGTGTCTGTTTCGCTTGAATTTCCATTGTACATAATTTGTATCATTATGAAATACATTTACACAGAAACTGTTGGTGAAACTTTTGAATATGATATAATCCATTGAGATGAGGCCCATTTAGCAGTAAGGGGGAAATTGTTTCTCATATTATACATGTATCCCGCGCAAATGGGCACAGATGAATTCTGTCATATTTTTATAATTTTTGTTTTGACATTTTTTTTTTTTCGCTGTAAAGCATGCTGGAAACGGTATAAAATTTGTGATTTTGTCTGACAGATATTCTGGAGTTTTGCCTCATATTCAGACAGCATCACCACAAATAAAACCACTGTCCTTGTTTTTGGAGTGATGTCATTCCATGATACATTTTAATGGTCTATTTTACAATTTTGCACTAAATTTTTGGACCATCCGAAAAGGGATCGGTTCCCCCTGTGAGAAACTACTGAATAAACGGCATGTGGTGCATTAATATGAGAAATATCTGTAGACACAGTTATCATCTTTGGTAAGAAAAAGAAAGGGGAACATCAGTAAATTTTCTGGACTAGTCGCGCTTAGCTGCCATTATGATAGTATAAAGGGAAATTTATAATTGATATTCTTAATGATTGATGATAGTTGTAATTTGAATAATGACACGCTAATAGGAGCACTCCTGTTCCTTTCATATCCTGTTTTACTGTTATATTTAAGTGTTCTCCAGTTCCTAGAACTTGCAGAATTTTCCTCGCTTCCTGGCTGTACTTGGTATAAGTGCAGACTTTGAAAAGCAGGCGCAGTAATGCAGAAAGCAGACCTGATTTAGCCTGAGGGTGGGGGGTGGGAGTGAATTGCCGTGAGCCTCTGGGTTCCTGCAATTGTGCCGGTCACTTGGTCGGGGCTTGTGCTACTCAGAGGAAATCACCACTCATTTTGCTGGCAAAACAGGAAACTGCACTAGGGAATGAGGTCACATTTCCAAGGACAGATTGATCTGATTTCTTGATGTTGGTGGCTGGTGCTGTCCATGCCGGCCTGTTCTGGAAAGTGCCGCTCTTTAACAGGAGGGCACATGTCTGGCTATCGCACATATCGTGTTTTTTACTTTGTTAATGAAATGTCTTATATATATACCGCATATACAGTTCTGGGAACTTACTAAACTCTTTGCACAATGTATATCTGTTTTGGGTTTTATGTTAGTTTGAGTCGATATTTTAGGAGATCAGGGACTTGGACAACATGCATAAAGATGTGTAAGAGTTTGGTATGTTTGTAGATCAGTGATCTGCTGTAGAATGTTTAGAACCTTTTAAAGTTTAATTTAAAGCCCAATTTAAGTAATTACTGCTGCAGAAATGATTGTTATGTACTATCTTATCTATTATTTTATCTTAAATTTGCCAGCACGTTCAGATTTTGTTCTAATGAAAAGTGCTTTATAAATTAAATTAAATTATTATAACAGTATTATTGTTATGGATTAATACATGTAAGAGCAGTAATATTGGGACTGTATTGTCCTTTTCATGATTGATATTTGTAGCTGCAGGAGAATGGATTCAAATGAGTTTTAGACTGTTTTTGCATTATAACCCAGCATTCACACAGAAGACTGTAGATATGTCTTTAATTACTTGTTTAATACAAGTGTGTTTATGAAGTAGTAATTGTCCCCACTGCGTGTTTTTACACCTAATATTGATGCCTGTCTTATTATTTAGTTGTAGTTCTTAATACTCCTCTCCTGTTATTACTACTGACGTTACTGCCGAAATTGCAGAAAACAGACAAAACAAGATTTAAAAAGTGGAGTGAAAATGAAACATCTTAACTTTTCTTGAATAAACAAGTCCTGGTTGTCTTGTAATAAAATGCCTTTTTAATTGTTAATTCATACTTAGGATATATATTGCAAATTACTGTAATACTGAGATGCTGCTGATGTCTTTTCATTGACTTTCAGGCTTATTTACAGGAAAAAAAAATAAACGTCATTTACGAGCCACTTTTTTTTTTTAATGATTACCATCTGACGACTTCTTATTTGGTCACAGATCCATATAAAAAATCCAAGAGTGATGAAAATGAGGGATGATGGCATCTTGACTTTGCCCTGAACATGATTTGATCTGATAAGAAGGATGTCATGAAGTGTTTTCTCGTTATTTAGGGAGCTCTGCAGTACCTATCACTATCCGTGATGCTGAAAACCAGCTGATGATTTAAAGTCCCCCTCCCCACCTCAACGTATGGCCATACGTGTTCCCTACTGTTAAAGAGCAGCACTTTCCAGAACGGCCCCCAGACCTCACGGCTTCTCCTTTTGATCACTTAAGGAAGCCCTTACTTATGCCATACCAGTCTGCCTTTAATAGGAGTCAGGGTACATGTTCTTACTACTAAATGAATTCATGACCATTTTCCCAACACTGTCCTGAAATCTAATAAAAACATAAGAGCATAATTAAATGATGTGGTGTGTACCTTCTGTCTAAACTGTGTACCATTGTTATTAAAGGGGCCAAATATTCATTCCTCTGGCAACGAAACTATGTAAAATTGCCACTGTCATGTAGGGCTCCGTGTGCCTTAATGGGAAAGTTACCAATATTGCTAATTTCTCTAGGTGCGTTCTGCTGAATATGCCATAGAACTGAAACCTGTCAGATTTCAGTGCAAAGTCATTTCACTTAACCTTGTGTTTTCTTATTGTATTTTTTCTGCTACACTGTGAGAACAAATTTAAAGAGAAAATCTGATGCTGTATGTAAACAACAATCAAATCGTTGTATTATTAGTGATTGCTGATGTTTTGTTTGATAAGCCCGTGTGTTTCCTTTGTTGGCCTGCAGCTGAAACACACAGTAACCTTTTATGTCCCTTAGTTTGCGTTTTCCGCAACAATGACCCCCGCTGTGGGGACCAGCTGCACGGGGCTGTCCGGCCCTCCCCAGCTCGCTCTGTGGAAGCTCCTGCCGCTGTGCCCCGCCGATTAAGACACAGTGTCTCCATGAGCCGCTTTGTGCCGCCGCCGCCGTGACGGTTCCGGAACCCTCGGCATTCCTTTCTCTTTGGCTGGGTTTGCTCAGAGACTCCTCTAGCCTGCCACTCGAAATGACCGCTGTCCCCCCCCCGCCCCCCACACTGACACAAGAACCTGCTTCTTAATTGGATGTTGTGTGTGTTTATAATCTGTTCTGTCACCGGGGAGTTCAGTTTCCTGGATTTTGAAGGCAGTACAAGGACCTGGCATAGCGTGTTTGTGTTGTGAGATGTATGTGTTATGTAATTACGTGGTAGATATAGAAAGATTATTAATCTTATTATTAAGCTTCTTATTCAATAGATCAGTGTTCCTCCATCCAGTCCTCGGGGACCCCAGGTGGTCCAAATTTTTGCTCCCTCCCAGTTCCCTGACAGCTGAGTTCTCTGTGACTGTAACTCTATTCTCAACTGGTTGGTTGAAACAAAATCTTGGTCTGGATCTTTACTTCCTGGGCCTGAACCACCCACCTCTGCTGGTGATCAGTCGACATTGATACACAATGTCGACTTAGTCTTGCATCTTCCTGGGTTTATCACAACACTACTTAAAGGTGAAATATTTGACTTATTTCTTAGCCACAATCACCAGCTAATTTCAGTATGTCAAAAGAACTTGTAACCATTATTGTCTGCTTGTTATTAATTGTTCCAAGGTATTTGTCATTGCCCGTGTCTGTCATTTCCTCTCTTTTCCATAGTCTGTAATTAGTCAGACACTGGGAATCTTCATTGATCTACTGATATATGCAAAACTGAGTTTTAAAAGTCAGTGAAGGTCGTCCAGGCTTTTTATCTTCTGGCTGATATTTCAGGTATCGGTGCCTCTTTGTTTGTCAGAATAAATAACAGAGTCCGATGACCTTGCTTCAAGAGAGGTGATCTGAAACAAAACCCCCATCCTATACTGTGGATCTGCCTTACCCTTCAGGGCTGCTAAGAATTTGTGGGTTGTAGTGTGCTTTAGGGTCTGGGCACTACCACCTGGATCCATAGGTGGGGGGTTTTTTTTTTTTTTGCTCCTGACCTTTGTAGGACACGGCTTTGCTTTTTGGCACGAGAGCCAAATCCCTGCCGACGGATCGTCCATGGCAGCAGATGGGAAGTAGCCTTCAGATGGCCTGGGATCTGCAGCAGCTTCAAAAAAACTGTCCAAAAAACCTTAACCGGAAGCTGACTCCAGTCCTTTTCAGTCAGCCAAATTCTTGACGCCACTGTGATGCAGAGGCACCTGCCAATAATTAATTTTTAGGTCAGTCGTGCTTAAGACTGTTGTCCAACGTGCTGCTCTGTACACCTGAGATTTGCTGAATAGGCCATTGATTTTCGTGGCAGTGAAAATAGAACGTAATACTGATGGGTGTCAGGGGATGCCCATGGAGAAATGAGAGTAGAAAATAGCGCCTTGACTCAGTCCATGTTTGATCTCAACAATAGATTAAGGGGTCCCGGGATTCATAATACAGCTCTTTGGAGAGGTTATTTGCCAAGTTTAAATGATAACTACCGCAGGAACCTGCCCAGACTTTTCAGAAGCCCCAAGGGGGCGTAGGCTGATTCTGACTCTTCATTATATGCTAAGAGAAGATTGTTCATGTTCAGCCGATCTCACTCTCCAGGTTTATTGTACCGTTCTCCACGCAGTGACGGATGGGCGGATCGGGATGAGGTTGTGGAGGGCTACGAACAGGAAGCTGTGGGCGGCATCACCATGAAGCTGCAGTCCGCTGAGGTCACCTCCTTCGACGACTACTTCCTGAAGCTACGTCTGGACACCAACACGCGGAACCCCTGGTTCGCCGAGTTCTGGCAGCACCGTTTCCAGTGCCGGATTCCTGGTCACCCACAGGAGAACACAAACTACCATAAGAACTGCTCAGGTAAAAAAATAAACAAACATCCGTGATCCTCAGGTCATATCGGTATTTATGATACTTGGGTTATTGTTAGCTGGTGTGTAAGCAAAATCAGTCTTAAAGTGTTTCATTTTTAGACAATATGAAGTGTATTGTAGATATTATCAACAATTATGGAGTAATAATACATCCATATTATAGTCTCCGAGGCATACAAAGTTTTCAGTGTTTTGTGTCTTTATGTGTAATTGTGAACAGTGGCTGTCCTTGTGTACGTAATGTTTATTTTTGTAACGTTGTAATACTTTTGTTGTTCTTCCCTCACCTAACCTTTCCGCTGACAAAGCCGATCTAGGTAAATTAGATGCTTCTCATAGAGCTCTCATGATTTAGATGTCACCGTTCACTGGTCCCCCGCTCAGCAGGACCACATCCAAAGCACGCTGGCTGAAGTTCATCAGAACTTGAAACATTGCTCGGCAAAGCAAGTTTCTAATAAGGCACCCCTAAGTGTGCATTTTTTTGCAATTCTCATAATCAACAGGGAAATGTGGGAAATGTTTCACTCTTTCAAAACTCTATAAAGTCACCATTTTCATGTTTTTGCCCCCCACCCCCCCCCCCCAGAAAATCTATTTATTGCATATAGAAGAAACCCATTTTGGACAAAGTGCATCCAATGAAGTTTGTTAAATTACATGCATCTCATACATTTTCATTGTAGCATTTACTGTTTCCTTTAAGCAAAGTTTTGATTAGTTCAGTTGGTTGGTTTTGCAATCTCAGTGCACTACTTGCATATGTTAGTTCGCCCTGCATCCACTGTTTGACATTTTGACAAAATGCTGTGATAGAGAAATGTACCAATATGGTTATAGTCTGCTGTTGTGTCATTTTTGCTGTTTCTTCGCATAGAGCTCCAAGATGGTAAGTGTATATTTAATAATGAATTTCAGCCACTATAAGTCAGCTAACGTTACTTTGACACAGAAATGGAGGTCAACTGGTATAGAATGCTCTTGGCCAATCAAGAGAGTGTTTTGGCAATTATGAGCAACGCTACAAAACGGATGCAATTAACTCAGAGATAACTGGGATTCCCAGCAATTCAGCTGTGCCCATGCGTGACCATTCAAGCATGCTCTCCACTTTAATTGGTAAAGCCAGATTTTAACCATGAGACTTGCTTTCCCCATGCACAATGAATATCGAGAGTTCTTGGGAAAAATGTTGAGAGAAAACCACACCATCTCCATCAGCCTGTTTTTTTTTTTTTCTCAGAATGCACTTTATAGGGGATTCACTTTGAAATCTCCTTAACGCTTCCATAGTAGCATTCAAAAGAACCGTCGTTTCTGATTGGCTGATTACCAATGAAACCGGTTTCCTGAGGTAATTACCAACGAGGACACAAACGAGCAAATAAAGACAACAGAATGTAATTGGGTACATGAAACGTGACGCTTGGAGCATTTATCTTTTGACCTCTGAAGTTTCGAGGGCTATTGGGTTATTTTATGCACCGAAAAGGAAAGCAAGACAAGGACGGAAGTACTTTGGCTACCTCACTTTTCAATCCTGCCACACTGCTTCGACATGTATATTTTCATGCCGTTGTAGTAAAATACCCCAATAACATGTCTCAGGCGAGAGATGCTCTGCTGCCTTTCCTGCATGCCCCCCCCTCCCCCCCCCCCAGGGCTGATGCCAATGTGCTGGCCTCTTCACAGATCTGCACATTGACCAATCAGCGTCGAGAGATTTGGAGTCCCTCCGACGTACCAAACGCTGGAATTGGGCTACGCGATAGCCACCTAGCACCTGACCTTACCGATACAAATGCGCACAGAGGACTGTATTTAAACTGTCAACAGTTAGAGCCACTACCACACTAAAGCCCCGTCACCCTAGCTCCCGAGCAGCTGTGATCCTCCTTTATTTAACCAATCGCGGTTCAGCTACGTCACTAACCAGTGGCCAAGGAAGCCTTAGCAGACAGCGGGAATATCTTAGGTACATCTTTAAAAATCTTTTCGAGTTTCAAGTTGTAACCGTACTGGTAAAACTTGTGGAAAGAACAATTTATACCAGATCTGGATTTTGAATTCTGTCTGTGTTTTACTCCAATAACCTTCAGTATATAATTCAACATTTATAACCTACCAGCGTAAACCCTTTAAGTCCTTTTGCTGTGGTATATAGAAAACTCTTCATATTGCTTGTCTTTTTTAATGTGGTGCTCAGACGTGTTAATTGCTTTTTACACACCTCTGTTTATTTGTCCTGTAATAAAACCTATTTTTTTCACATATCTGGAACCCGCTGTTCTGGATTGTTTTTTTTTTTTGCATTTCTCGATGATTGTTAACAGACGATGGCACTTTCAATGAAGCATTTTAGTGACATGAATTAAATGACGGATGCTATTTTCACTAACGCATGACTGAAAAACATTCTACTTGTTTAGTGACAAAACTTACCTATGATTATACCTCTGGTCATATATAACATCTTATAATTGCTGTACATTTCTAATAAATATATACAGACTAATGGTAAAACCAGGACATGAATTTTACACATATATATTTATACTTTTATATATAATTTTATATTTTTGTTGTTTTATATTAACAACAAGTTATAACCTGAGGATGGAGTACAAATGTAGATTTTCATACCTGCCTTAGCTTTCAAATATTTATGTATTTATGCATTTAGCAGACAGTTTGTACTCAAAGCGACATGCATTTTTGCATGTCCATGGAGTGGCTGGGGTTAAAGGTCCTGCTGAAGGGGAGGGCTACCATCATGGGGGCATTCCCAGGCCATGCCTCCTCCCCCCCCAAAAAAATGTCAAGGCAAGGACACCATCTTTTATTTTATTTTTATTGTTTAATAAAGGTTCTCACCGTAAAACAAATAAGCCTGCCCTATGCCAGGGGCTTGGCTACGGATCGTCACCCCCAACATGACCCCCTGAAAATCTCTTTTTGGCTGAAACAATAAATCAGTATAGTTAGATACACAATATCCTCACAACCTGGACGCCTCTTTCTGATACATAACATCCGTGCTTTGCTGTTGCTGTGCGTTCATTTGGGTTTCACCGCTCGTCTGGTTTATATCTATTACAAATCATTCTTGAATATATAATTAAATACTGTATGTATGTGTATAAATGTGATATATGCATATTTTATTTTGCTTAAAAGTGAACGGTAATGCACAATTATTTTTTTACTTTCATTTTTTAGGACATTATAAATTAAATAACCAATTTCCAAATAGAAATGTAACATTATCAGGGATTCCACGAATATCAAGCACATGTCTTTAATAAAAATGATCCCAGTGACTATTGTTCATGTTGCTCTGCCTTCTGTAAATCAATCAGTTAAAACTGAATTAAGCTCCATAAACTGCTGAGCTGATGCCTTTAATCAAAGGCAACTTACATTTTTGAATCCATTTATATAGCTGGATATATTTATGGCACAAATTCAGGTTAAGTCCATTGCTCATGTGCAGCATAGCAGATCCCCTCAAGGGGCATGAACCAGCAGGCTTGAGGTTGTGAGTCAATGTCCCTCACCACTGCAACACCGAAATATGCATAACGATCTTCAAAACAGATGCAATGCCATCCTGTTGGCATGGAGTAACGAGGCAGTTAGTTTTTTCTTTATTTATTATGATTATTATTTTATTATTTTTTATTCTTCCTAAATTCCTCATTGTTCAAGATGTGACAAGGCTATCGGTCGAATGGCAATTTTAAAATACTCAAGGAGAATTTAGTGGAGATGTGTTTTACAAAGTTTCTCAGCTGTTGACTAAAGTTATATCCTACTAAATGAGAGTCCTCTATCGTAATTACTCAAAAGCGAGTCATAGTGCTTGACTGAGCTTCTTGCTAGCTTAAAGGTGATAGCAATGAATTTTGAACTAGACTCCCCTGTGGAAGAAAAATATTGTACTTCCTCATTATAATGCAGTTTATTCTGTGATATTTTTTATGGGAGATCTTGCTGGTATTATTACTATTAAGATAACTAGATTACTAGATAATGAGTATAATCAATAAGAGGATCTACCTAGAGAGAGACTGTAAAAATAACTAGTTAGCTTGAATAGCTAATGATAAATCTCAAAAGGTTGCCTTATTACACCAATAATTTCTTAAACTGACAATTACAATCTTTCTGAATGAAGGAAAATATTGCAAAACGAATCTTACTTACTGTATGCATGCAAACTAACAAGACACTTCCTGAAACATGGTATACATGGTAAAACACTGACAACGTGTGCATAGTCAGATCTTTCTTTAAGTCAAGATGTATTATTTAATTACAGTGTGAAATGAACAGTTCTAAATTCATTGCCTATCACCTGTAATTGGCAAATTAGTCAATTGCTTCTTTAATGATAGAGTGTCCAGTGACAAGTTTTTATTGCGAATTTTTTTTTTCTGATAACAATCACAAACACCCATTAGTAAGTGAACCAGCCTACATGACATGTCTCTAGCTAAGGACTAAGTCAGGCATCACGAAAGAAATAGACTGTTGTTTGTTGTATATGAAAAAAAAATCCTGTTGTGGTCTGTTCACCCTTTCATATACAAATCCACAAAGGCCGAAAACAGTTCCGCCTGTTGCCGATGGCGATGGTATAAAGCTCTCTGGACACCCTATCGTTTCCTTCATGATGTGCAGATTATATTGTGCTGCAGTAGCAATAGAGACTTGCACTGCCTCAATGGCCTTTCCCTCTTATATATAGCAGCAGTCACAGGTTTCCGGGGCATCCGAGTTTTTATTTAGCTTTTCTTTTTCTATGTTTTCTTCACTATGACAATTAGCTGCAGTATGTCTTTATTCTGAACAAGAAGCTGAAAGGTACCATCGTGTCACATGGCAATGGTGCTGAGGCAAATTTTCCGCCTTATGTTAACCACTAGAGGGGCAGGAGAGGACTCATTATCATGGAGACAAATAACAGCAGCATAATATAATTTTTGCTATGACTCAAGCAGCACACACGATATTTTGCATACGGTCTTGGCAATAAAGTCATATTTAGGCGCGTCATGCAGTCATTTTGCATTGAACGAGCTGCCTTATTTTTTGATGTACTTGCAGGTTATGAAAGCCTGGAGGACAACTACGTGCAGGACAGCAAGATGGGCTTCGTCATCAACGCCATCTACGCTATGGCCCACGGCCTGCACGACATGCACCGCGCCCTCTGCCCGGACCACGTGGGCCTCTGTGAGGCCATGGATCCCATCGACGGAAGCAAGCTGCTGGACTTCCTGCTGAAAACCTCTTTCACGGGCGTGTCCGGGGAGGAAGTGTGGTTCGATGAGAACGGCGACACACCTGGACGGTAGTGGCTCTAATCGCACACTGTATTATCTTTCTTTTTGTTCGTTTGTTAAAATCAGCTATGCAAATTGTTTTGCTTAAATCAATTTGCATATTGCATAATGGTTTATATTTTTATTGACTGTTTCAATCAGTTCACCTCTATCATGTTAACCAGTTCTAGTCATTGACTGCTAAGCTACTCAGAAAAGTCATCTGTTTTAAAAATTACAAAATCAATACTAAAATACTAAATAGCTTAATTAATTAATCATAAACCAAAAGTAACTGCATTTAACATTTGTGTGTGGTGATATTGAAATAAAAATATAGCCTCAATATCCTTTTAGAACATAATGAAAAGATTAAGAGATTAAAATCTAAGAATTAAAGACCTTTTCAGTAGATAAACTTAAATAAATCATACTTATGGACACATATGCAGCATCGGTGCTTACTGTCTGTCCTGATATGATCTAAGTGTTTATGTTCGAATGCATCATGCAGGATCACTGTTATCAATCAGTGCTGCCTATTTTCTGTATTCTCCTTCTACACACTCTCCTCCTCCACAGACACAACCAATCCAACACCCATCACTCCCCCAACATGATTAAAGCACAATCGCGAACTCATTGCATCACCACAGAACCACGCTAGTTCACTGGATTATCACAGAAAAACACTAACTCATTGCATCACCACAGAACCACGCTAGTTCAATGCATTAACACAGAAAAACACTAACTCAGTGCTTCACCACAGTACAATAGTACAATCACCACAGAGCGCTAATGCAATGCATCACCACAGAACTATGCTAATCCAATGCATCACCACAGAACAATGCTAATTCAATGCTTCACCACAGATGAACGCTAACTCAATGCATCACTGCAGATCAATACTTCTCCGAGAACCTGGGGTGCAGACATAACAGTGAGGTCTTTATTTGCCCTCCAGATACGACATCATGAACCTGCAGTATGTGGAATCTGGGCAGTACGACTACATCAATGTAGGTTCCTGGCATGAGGGTATCCTCAATATCGACGACTACAAGATCCTGATGAATCGCACTGAGATGGTTCGCTCCGTGTGCAGCGAGCCCTGTTCCAAGGGCCAGATCAAGGTGAGCCCAGATACTGTATATCTCCTTGCTGCCTTCCAGACACCGAGCATTTCTTATTTCACGCGATTCCTGTAGGATCCCCCAGGCTTGGGACATCACGTTCTGCTAAATATTCACATGCCATCTTGTACTCAGAAATGTTCTCAAAGCCTGAAACTTAGACGCACAAGCCTAAATCAGTTACCAAAAAAAATGACGCTGCTTCTTTAGCTTCTGAGGAACCTACTCAAGATATACTCAAGAAAACAAGTGTAGTGTATATGAGAAAAAGTTATGAATAAATGCTTGAATTAAATGTTACTCCAGTCACTGACATGAGGCATAATGATTTTACAGCCAGGACTGCAGTTCAACAGTTTCTCAGAGATTCAGTCCTACCAGCATAAAGCTTCCCCTGAATCATCCCAGTCACAATGTTATAATTGTTTTAACACTTTACGTAAAGCACTCACGTATAATACATTATAAATACCTTCATAACACATTATAATGCTTAGTAGAAGCCATTATAATAAATTATGAAGGCATCTACAGTATAGTGCATTATAGATGAGAGCTTTATAGAGCATTTATAATGCTTAATAAACATGGCTATAATGTGTTATGGCTTTTTAAAATTATTATAGCTGTTTTTATAATATTTATGAATGCATTATATTGCATTATGAAGGTAACTATAAAGCCTTATACATGAGTGCTTTACGTAAAGTGTTAACCAAATGTTTATTGAAAATAAGATAAATATGGAAGTAACTGTCAGTTGTCAAATGGTGTCTGTAATTAAGAAACAGATCTGGATTTAAGAACTGGATTTAAGGGGTGAAGATCTAGGGCCAGAAACCCAAAGGGTGCAATTTCTCGCCTCACTCTGAATCGATTTTCAGGTGAGAAGGGGCTTTGGGAAGCTGGGGAGGGATTTCATTTTCATCCCTTCGTGTGCTTCTGCCGCAGGTGATCAGGAAAGGAGAAGTCAGCTGCTGCTGGATCTGCACCTCCTGCAAGGACAACGAGTACGTACAGGATGAATTCACCTGCAAGGCGTGTGAGCTGGGCTGGTGGCCGGACGAGGAGCTCGAAGGTGAGACAGCTACCGTCCAGCTCGGAAGTTCGATCCCCGGCACTGTTAGCTAGTTGCCACAGTTACGACACCTTCACATGCGATCAGAAAACACTGATGGCACAGGTGCTGGAAATCTCAGTGGTCTAGGCTGCAGGTTTATGTCCTGTGGTCATGGAACCGTGATACAGTACAGTGTGTCGACACTGTCTCAACTTCAAAGAGGTTGACGCACTTTAGCTGTGACTATGTGCCTGGTCTGGTTTTGTGAAATAGAGAATTCCAAACTGAGGAAGTGGTCTACAAAGATGTTCCTTCAGCTCACGTAGCTTGGCCTCGCTGTCTTATTTTTCCATGAAATAGCGCGCCGCAAGATAATCCATCATACCTACATATTGTCCTCTTTCTAAGGCTCCTTAGAGACCCCATTTTAAACATCTGTTCCAGATGTTTCCGGCATAACAACAACTACGCTGACATCCTACCGAATCAGTTCGGCAGTAAATAAATGTGTAACAGTGTTGTTTATTAATAATTATTAAAATAATTAAAATAATTAACTGATTAACTGCTTGGGCACCCTAAAGTAGAGTAGTAAAGTAGTATTTTTATTCATAAAAAAATACGTTGACAAGACAAAATGCATTTGTTCAGAAAGAATACACCGATTTTCTGAAAACTCATATGAAGAAGAAATATGGTATCTGCATTGTGATAACTGGAATTAAATATACTTGTTTGCAATTAGTAAATAAAATTGATGGAAATATGAACTGATGCTTAATGTATTACAGCCAACAGCAGCTAATTGTGCAGTTAAGTCTCCAGGTTATAACATGGATGGGATGAGGTCCTCTCGATGTGACCTGTTAATCACATCAGCAAGAATGAATCCTCTCTGAAAAGGCCGCTGGTTATGGATGATGGAAGCATTGAATTGGCAGCTAACAAAAGGTGCCAGGTGGCCTGAAATTAGGGTGGTTCTGAGGGACAATAATCTGCATGAGGGATGACAAAAACAATCAAGAGAAATCAGGGTCCACTGCAATAAGGAAGACATGGCAGAAAAGGCTCGTTTAAGGCTCTCGGACATTGTGAGATTTTTCCTTTCTGGAGTCGCCCGGTTTATATGCATCATCGTCGCTGCTGCAGTTTCGCTGCCTGCATTGTCTTTGGACTGTCCCTGAACGAGGAGGAGTTTATTTTTAGTTGGACTGAAAACCTACTTTAGCACGTGGTAAATTTTCAAAGCCAGAGCTGAGGTTCCAGGTTCAGATGGCTTATCTGGGACATGGGAGGTGATCCTAACTGATGCCATGGCGTTTTTTATGGGTATGATCACGCTTAATCCAATCTCTAACTGTAACTTCACCATCTTATGTCTTAGCAAAGCATAAAGAGGCTTTTTATGTTTGTTCATTTTTCTTCTTACCTGTTCAGGCTTCTTACGTAAATTTTATTTGTATACGGTCAAAATTTGCATATAAATGCAATAATATATTTGAGGAAATAAGACTTGATTTCGGGGTTCACATAAGCTCTCACTAGGTAATATTTTTCACTGTTTTCTTGCTACAACATTTATTTCTCTGTTGATTTATTGATTTATTTTGTTCACTACCACTTTGCCAGTCTGGATTATTGATTTCTGGAGGAGTGTCATCCAAATGGCATAAATAGTACACACCAGCCCATTTTAAAACTTTGCTTAGATGTCTTAAGCAGTTAAGTACCTTGTTACTGATCTGATTCTGCCATTTTAATCAACAGTTTTTTGGTCATAGGTCCAGGACATTAATTACAACCTCAGCTGAAATCATGCCACCTTACTTTTCAAAAGAAACTGCAGGGGATTTCAAGAGAACGTTAATTATACCAGTGAAACTGACATACAAATATCAAAACCCCTTTTATGTGTAGCTCCTAAGATGTAAATGTCCTGGGCATGAAATAGAGTGTCACACATGGGTTTCAGAATATGATTATTGTGTTCTCCTTGCAGGATGCCAGCCAATTCCTCTGAGATACCTTCAGTGGAGCAACGCTGAGTCCATAGTGGCTGTGGTGTTTTCCTGCCTTGGCATTCTTGTCACCATGTTCGTGACGTTCATCTTCGTGCTGTACCGGGACACCCCCGTGGTGAAGTCCTCCAGCCGTGAGCTCTGCTATATCATCCTAGCGGGCATCTTCCTGGGCTACATCTGTCCGTTTACCCTCATCGCCCGGCCCACAGTGGCCTCCTGCTACTTGCAGCGTCTTCTGGTGGGACTCTCTTCCGCCATGTGCTACTCCGCCCTGGTGACCAAGACCAACCGCATCGCCCGCATCCTGGCGGGCAGCAAGAAGAAGATCTGCACACGCAAGCCGCGCTTCATGAGCGCCTGGGCCCAGGTGGTCATCGCCTTCATCCTCATCAGCATCCAGCTCACCTTGGAGGTCACGCTTCTCATCCTGGAGCCACCAGAGCCCGTCAAGTCCTACCCCAGCATCAGGGAGGTCTTCCTCATATGCAACACCAGCAACATGGGCATGGTGGCACCATTGGGCTACAATGGCCTTCTGATCATGAGCTGCACATACTACGCCTTCAAGACACGCAACGTGCCGGCCAACTTCAACGAGGCCAAGTACATCGCCTTCACCATGTACACCACCTGCATCATCTGGCTGGCCTTCGTGCCCATCTACTTCGGCAGCAACTACAAGATCATCACCACCTCCTTCTCCGTCAGCCTGAGTGTGACTGTGGCGCTGGGCTGCATGTTCACGCCCAAGATGTACATTATCATCGCCAAGCCCGAGCGAAACGTGCGCAGTGCCTTCACCACCTCAGACGTTGTGCGCATGCACGTGGGAGACGGCAAGGTCAACTGTAGGAACAGTAGCTTGCTTAACATGTTCAGGAGGAAGAAGAATGCCCCAGGGAGTGCCAAGTAAGTTGTTCTGATTCATAAAATCACAGAATACTCTGTGGTCTATGAATGACCTCAGTATCTCAGCTGAGCTGAATATCTGAGAGTCTCATTGTCACAAAATAGCCTCAAATATGCATTGTGGTTACTTAGGCACCAATAAGGCAATAAAAATAAATTGTGCAACACATTGTGAGTGATGATTGTAAACTGACAGATGGCAGGCAAATCATGCAAACAACATATTTGCCAGAATACTCCGTGTGGCTGCACTATGTGTAGTTTTCACTATACGTTTCAGAGCTGCAGTCTTCAGCTAATTTTTAATAACTACAACAAAGTAAAACCATGATGCTTTTAAGTTCAGCAATAATAGCTCATAAATTATTAACAATATCATATTTATAGTGCAATAATAGCATACTCTTCACTGTTGAGGGCTGGGGCTGTTTTGTGATATGAAAGTGTTATTAATTCCTGGATGAATAAGATGTTGATAGAAAAGGTACTTTTGTTAGGAGAACCACCCATGCAGATGGGTATTGAACTCCACCTGTAATCTGAATTTGACCATTTATACATATCAACAAAATACAATGTATGACTAAACATTTTTTCCTTGTAAAATTGGAGAAAAATAAGAAACAATAATGATGTCTTAAGTATATACAGTGGTACCTCAGAACTCGAATTTAATCCGTTCAGAACTCCGGATCGAATCCTAAAAAGTTCGAGCTTTAAACACAAAAAGAACAGGATAAAACAAGAAGAGTATATACTAAACACATTTATCAAAACAGTAATTTGTAAAGTAAGAAAATAAATGTATCCAAACAATGTGTCCTGCCCCGATCGTCCACTCCTTCCATGTGCCACGCCCCCTCGTTAACCCGTGTGGAATCCCCGTGTAATCAGCTGTTTCTGGTTGTCATTAATCCTCTGTATTTAGTCCGCGTTTCAGTTTGTTTCCCCAGTCCAGTCATTGTGTTGTTCGTCTGCGTTTTGTCTGCCTTACCTGTAGTTAAACCCTATATTCCCCGATACCCTGACATCTGCGCCTTCGTCTCTGTTCTGTCCCCGCTCGACATGACAATATTATTATAATTAAACATATTAATAATTTATTATTAATATTAAAATAACGAATAAGAAATCTTTATTTTTAAATGCGTTTTATTATATAATAATAATTACTCTTATTGTCTATCATTGACTAAATGTATTTTTATTGTCTAAATATATGTATTCAGCTAGTGTATACATGCACGATGCTATCACAGCTAATGCAAGGCTGAGACTGAAGCGTTACTTTTTGTTTCCGCTGAGAGACGTGCCACATGAATCATTTCCCCGTACGTATCTTAGGTTGGCGTTCAGGGTTTGACTTCTGAGATTCAGATCGAGCTCTAGGTAATTTTTTTTTTTCATGCTGTTTGGTTCGCCTTTAAAGAAATTCGAGTTCTACTGATTTCGAGAACTGGGGTACTACTGTATATATATATTTTTAGCCAAGTTTGATTAAGATCTGTACATAGAACTTGATATTGTGCTCTTAATGATGCAACGGTGACATTTATTTATATATTTACATGAACCAGAAATGCTTGTGTGTTTCCACTTTCCGGTTCCTGTGAAGTAACAGTCGTCTTTATTTTGTTCATAGTTCTAATGGAAAGTCTGTGTCATGGTCTGAACCAGGTGCAAGACAACCACCCAAGGGGGAACACATGTGGCACAGACTGTCTGTACATGTGAAGAGACAGGAAACAGGCTCCAATCAGACAGCAGTCATCAAACCCCTAACTAAAGCCTCCCACAACACTGGCCTCAACTTTTCTGACCTCAGCACCAAGACTCTGTACAATGTCGCCGAGGAGGACGAGGGCGACCCCATCCGATACAACCCTCCCAGCAGCCCTCCCATGATGATCGAGGGGCCCCCGTCGGGGCCGACGAAGGAGCCGGAGGGGCTGCAGATGTACATGACACAGCACCTCCAGAACCTCCTCCCCCAGCAAGTGGACATAGAGCAGCTGCAGGAGATGGTCGACAAATTCAACGCCAACATCCCCGACCTGAGCGACCTGATCAACCTCGGGGGCCCGGACGACGGGGTGAGGCCTATTTTCCCGCCCCATGTCGTCCAGCAGCAGGTCCTGTCCCAGCCGATCGCCGTTTTCGGGGACCTGGCCACGTCTCCCGAGGAAGAGGTGGAGAGCGAGCATTTCAACCTCATCCTCGGCTACGTGGGAGACGACGTCACTGTCCACGAGGAAGAGGAGATGGCCCAGGCTAAAAGCGCTATTGAGGAATCCCCGGCCCTCACTCCCCCCACCCCTTTTAAGGATTTAATGGAATCTGGCAGCCCCTTCAACAATTCCCCAGTATCAGAGTCAATATTGTGCACACCGCCAAGCGTGACATACGCATCTATCATCCTGAGAGACTATAAGCAGAGCTCATCTACGCTGTGACATTACATGCAAATTGTCCAATCAGTATTGATTTTGCTATAAAAAAAATGCTGGTGGTGAATGGAATGTCTGGGATTGGCTAAGGATTGGGGAAGTCCCGCCCCCTCCCTGTTTCTGTTGGCTCCACTTTTGCCATCTGTTTTGAGGAACGCACAAGGTCCTGAATGGACCTATGAGCATCTGATGGGAAAGATTCGGACGATGTTGTATAACTCAACCCATGGATATACTTTGACTGACTTAAAAAAACTAAACTTTATCTGTTTCTTGAAAGAAAATAATGTGAATTCCAAATGAACTGTATGTAATTATTTATTTATCTCTAGGCGAAATGTTTATTTGCTCTTTTTAGCCTTGGAATTACATTATAAACTATCGTCACTGCTGGCAATTTTTAACTGCCATAATTGTAAGTTCTCAGTGCCAAGAATAGACAGTTAATGTAATATTACTTTATACATACCACAGGTAGTACTTCATGGACAGAATAACAAAAAGTTTGATTTTTTAACAAAAAAAATCCTCAACAGAATGGGTCTACAAGGGTAGTCAAAGGTGTTTTTCAATGGAGATGGAGATCAAGTTTTATAGTACGTTTGTTTTGTGCTTCCTGAATATTCTTCACCAGCTTATGGACATCTGTACATTTTCACAAACTGTGTGCTTTTCTATCAGACATGGGCTTAATACCTCACTTAAAGCTTGTAATACTTTACTAAACATACATTGTTCAGTGATTATTAATTTGACTACCCTGTGTCGTTTTCATGCTAACGGTCATGGATCATGAAGGACTGTGCAAGGTGGTGTATAAAGAATGCTTCCTAGGTTCTGTGTTGGTGCTTCAAACATATGTGTATATACATGTATATATACATGTATATATATATATATATATATATATATATATATGTATATGTATATATGTATATATGTATATATACACACACACACACACACACACACCTCAGAGTACTCTTATGAATTT
>JAODUD010000026.1:16990787-17002594 GCA_026784285.1 Stomatorhinus walkeri
GTCCCGTCCAGGGTGTCCCCCTGTCCTGTGCCCTGTGATGGACTGGTGTCCCGTCCAGGGTGTCCCCCTGTCCTGTGATGGACTGGTGTCCCGTCCAGGGTGTCCCCCTGTCCTGTGCCCTGTGATGGACTGGTGTCCCGTCCAGGGTGTCCCTCTGTCCTGTGCCCTGTGATGGACTGGCGTCCCGTCCATGGTGTCCCCCCAGTCTTCTGCCTTATGTTGCCTGGGAGAGGCTCCAGGCAAAACTGACCAGGATAACCGATTAGAAGATGGATGGATGGATTTTTGGAGCATCTGCATCATATATATAGTAAAGTAAATAATGAATAAAAGTGAATCTTTAGGCATCACAATTGGAAAATGTTTCTTTTCTGTTGGCCTTTATGAATGCTCTGGTCCTTTGGGGTGGAATTCGCTCGCAGTTCTGCTAGATTCTCTGTTCATCTTCAAAGTCCCCAGCCAGTTAAGGCTGAGCCTGATCTTCCCACTGCAATCTTTACATATTATTGTCTGCAGAATGAAAAGTTTGTGTTTTTTTTTTTGTTGAGGTCACACCTGCTTTCCCACAGGATTGCACAGCAAGGCTGGATATGGCATCCATATGTCTCTTACTGACATAGATATCCATACATCTATAAACACACTCACATTAAATAAGTTAGACACAGCAGAGATATGCAAATATCTCGGCGCCATTAAATCATTGGTTCCAGATGCGTGCACAACAAAAGGTCCTCTCATTATTTCGCATCCAGTGATTTGTCTTGGTGGGAGTTTCGATATTCATTTCTGGCTCTGTCTTTTACACAGTTCCCCAAGAAGAGCATAAGAAACACAACGAGAACCCGCCAGGGGAGATTAGGCTGATGGTCGCTGGCCGCCGCTTACGTAGTTTCCATTCAGACACACTCCCTCTGTGTGTAATGACCAGTTAAGGCACTCGGGTCGTTAATGAAACGAAGCGAAAGTGAGCATGGAAACTACAATGTGGATCATTTACTTAATTTTAGACAGGACTTTATGTCGTAGTTCTTTTTTTGGCATGCTGGTTAATAGTATTGTTAAATATGAATACATAGCTATTTAATAATAGCATTATTAAGCATAAATACGCAGTTATATACGCTTATGTTCGTTTTGCCAGAAATATGACAGAAAACCGTGTGAAGCTTATGCATCTTTCCCGGTTGTGTGTCTTGCTACGTAAAATATGGATGTATATCTATTTAAATATAGAGAATAAATCCATTTTGTAGTAAAAGGTATCGGAGGTCGATGTACACCTGTTTTACCCCGAAAGTCATCAATCTTCCGTAGATACACAAGTAGAGATTACAAAACGTGAATATCCACCAGTAGGGGGAGTAAGTGACAAGTAACGTGGCAAAATGGAGAACTAAAAGGTCTTCAGTTTCTAAGTAAAACTACTAGGCCATCAAATTTGAAAAACGTGACTTATTATTGCAGGTTAAAAGATGAATACATTTAATTAACACTCTGCATAAATACTTGGAAATCTTACAGAGTTGTACATTAGTTACCGTATCTACATTTGCAGCATAATCTGCATAACTGAATGTCTTTATTTAGTGCAGGGATGGGGAGCTTGGTCCATGGGGAGCCAGTGTGGGTGGGGGTTTTTGGGATAGCCTGTCAATGAGAAATAATTACCTTGTGAGACAAATAACCCCCGTTAGAGTAAACTGTGGCCCGTATCACGAATCGGGGTTACTGGCTTATCGGGGTAACTTTTCGGATTTAAGGTGAATATGAAGTCCATTTAAACTGCAGTACCTTAAATCCGAGAGTTACCCCGATAAGCCAGTAACCTCGCTTCGTAGTACAGGCCACTGGACAGGGATGCATTGGAAGATGAATTTCTCAGGCAGTATGTCTGGCCAACTAAAACTGGACTTTTGAAGTAGATGTAAACATGTTAGTCCAACTGCAATTGTACTAAATTGAATTTCTGAAAGTCATACTAAGACACTCAGGTAATGTGACTGGGAGTCATCTTACTCCTGCATGTATGTGTTCAATCGGAATCAATCTGACCTAGGCGATCTGCACATGCTCCACAGACCCCCCCTCCCATACCATCCCCCGCCCCGGGGTTTTCACCCAGAAGTAACAGAAGATGCCTGAGGTCTAGCCAAGGTTGCGATGATTTGATTGAAAAATACATGCAGAAAATTCCAACTTTAGCCTGTAGTATCAACTGTAACATAATTGTTGATGAAATGTTAAGGGATATGTGTGTGTGTGTGTGTGTGTGTGTGTGTGTGAGAGAGAGAGAGAGAGACAACAGATTAGATAGATATAAAATGGGACCGTATGTTGGTGTAATGATGGGATGGTTTTAATTACTAAATTACTGAACTGGCTTTGATTTCAGTATGCAACATGTGCAGTTCATTGGTTTATTGGTTAATTGAAGTTTCACTCTGACAGCATAAAAATGTTGAGTTTTACAGTATTATTACAAAGTTACGCTATATGTTAAGTCTGAATGTCATGGATATTTTTCAGAGGATGGTTTAGTGCTGTAGTGCCAGCACTGGACAGATGTTTTTCGTAAGATTACAGTGCCATTAAAATAGAACAATACACAAAGCTAAACTTTCACTGTTGAACATTATTCATGTTTGTGAGGCGGTTATATTAAATTTAGTATCATTAAAGGCCATGGGATACGTCATTCGCCAAAACTATTTCTAGCGTATTGTGTTCAAGTAGGACTGATACTAAAACAATTACTTCCAGTAATAGGTTCAGAGAAAGCTTAGTAAGAAATTAATGTCTGGCTGTTTGTGGTTTGTTTTGTTTAACAAATGCACTTTTTCATGGGATTGCTAACTGAACAAAAAATTAGGTCTGAACCTGGAGTCCACTTATGTAGGAACTGAACCTCAAATATATCCATCCTTCCATCATCTGTCTATCCATCCTTCCACCCACAAAGCGATCATTCTGGCCTGGGTTGCAGATCAGCCTGGAGCCTGTTCCAGGGAGTAGAGGGCAGGTTCCAGTGCAGTACAGGGCACTACTTGGATATGTTTTTTGTTGGTTGAGAATTTTTGTGCTGGAATGTTATGTGACTGCATGCTGGTTAGACCTCGGTCGATGTGATTGGAAGGTTGCTGGTCCAAATGCACAGCAGGCAGAGTGAAGTCATTGTCAGCCTCTTCTGCAGGGCCCTTAAACCCAAGTTCTCTAGGGATACTGTGCAGCCCGGCACACTTGTATGCCACTTAGAACAAGAGCATCTGGTAAATAAACGTTAAATGTGCATATCATTTATTAGTCCTTGTAGCATCCGAGCGCCGTTGTGCATTTGCTGTGCATTTTCAGATTCTGTAATATCTTAGTATTTTTCGATGTTCAGAAGGCGGACCGTAACGTTTGCCAGGAGAGTCACATGTAAAGGAAAGCTCGTTTTGGATATAAAACATGGAGACGCACAGAAACAGTAACGGTAAAGGAAGCGTTGTTTAAATGCCTATTCAACTTCTTTAAACGGCATTTCTGGACCGATTCCAGTGTACTTCCTTTTCGGAAAACTCCCCTGCAGTACTTTTTGGGTGAGGCCAATGATCAAGCGTCCCACCGAAGGAAAGTCATTCTGGCAACTTTGTAGAGGGAGCGTGAGCTCGCGGGGTGACGTCCGTGCCGATCTGGATGCTCATAGCGCTTCGCTGATGTGCCTCGTCGGGACAGAAATGATATCTTCACGGGATTTGTGCTGTTCCCCCCCTGGATTATTTTGAGTTTAATAGAAGGCCGATGATCTAAAGAATAATGCTGGTTTATTTAAAGGATACGTTTTTCCCGTCTAATCATTATTTGGATTTTTAACTTTTATTTCCGGATTTGCAGCAGCGTTTTAAAACCAGAATAATGGAAGGAGATGTAAACTCGGACTCCCAGTCGGAAAGCTGTGCGTCTGACAGTTTTTCTAAACTTTGGACAGATGTGATCGGGATTCTGGTAAGTCCAGAAAATGTTCATTCACAGCAAATATAAAAATAAGACTGGTTGTAATTAATTTCCAGGCTGCCTTACAGTTATGCAATATGATTTAAATGAAATTCCATATCACACATAGCGCCATAAAAATATTGGGGGATTTAGATCGTTTTTAATATCGGGGAACCTCCCGCTACATTCTGCTCAATCCTTAACATTATTTATAACGTACGAAATAATCGCGTCTCATCAAATCGAGCGAGGTTCCTTTAAACCCGCTTTCGAGCTATGAGACGATGAACGACATAACCAAAGGATCGGTAACGCTGGTCAAGTGACCGGTTATCCGCCGAATGTTATGCAAATTAAATGCATGGAAGAGAATTATGAAATAATGGGCTATACTTCCAAAATATTCATATAGATTCTATAATGTATTATGCTGTTCCCAGATCATTTCAGGACTATTTTGCGATGACTGTATTAATTGTATAATTCTGGGGGCATTCCCGCAAAATTATTGTGTGTGGTGGGGGTGGGGGGTGGCGGGATTACGGCGTTTCATACATTCATGAAAAATCAGTAATATAGGCCTACTTTGCATTTCCTAAATAAAATTTATGTCAATAATGCTTTATCAAGGTGGGGATATTTTCCTTATCTAATCTTGCTCTCCATTAGACCCAGCTTGGCAGCCACAGTATCTACTGTCCCTGGAGCAATTCGGGGTTAGCTTAAGGGGGCAATGGTGGGATCGGCCTGCAGGTCCTGGGATTCTCTGACATAGCAGCTCTGACAAAGCTGCTAAAAAGTGTGATGTGTCCCGTCGGTGTGATTTTCACCCCTGAGGTGTGACCTTGTAAATGTAAGAGCACCATTCCGCATCTGAAAGCCTGGATCCTTTCCTCAGGTTGAGGGGCTGAGGTCGAGTGTCATTGGGCTTGTAAGCACCTCTTTGTTGATGATCTCACGGCGAGCAGGAGTGCCGGGAGCTCGACGTTCCTCAAGTCCTGGATTAGACTCTGCAAGGTGCATCTTTAGCCTGGCTCTGCACATTTTATCATCACAAAAAAAACAAATAGAGATAGTTTTAAAATTGCTCCTCTGTTTCCAGTGCCGAGAGTCTATATTCACATTTCACGACTAAACATTTCACTGATGCTGCCTTCATCAAACACGCTAATCATTCGATGAAAATGAAATGAGGTTTAATTTTAGTTGAAGGATGTCTGTAATTTATGAACTATATGGTTGTTTGGGAATATAATGGTAAGTGATTGGGTTGCACTATGGAAGCACAGTTCAGGGCGACTCCTACGCACTCTGTGCTGTGTGACGCTTTTATCCTCCCCCTACATTTGCTTGAGTATTTTTCGTTAAATCGTCCCTGAGCACCGTGTGACGGACTGGGGTCTCAACCAGGGTGTCTCCTGCTGTCTGAACGGGGGGTGCTGCACCATCCAAGCTCACTGCAGCCCTGAAATGGATTAAGGGTCGAGGGAGAATCACTGCCCAAGTTAAGTGGCCTGTTGGCTCAGAGTTGTCGGTGTACTTTTGCGGTGAACACTAGTGGTCTTTCCCAGACCTTCTTTCATCACGGTGATTGTGCTGCCTCTTCCTTTCAGCCCTGAGGATTTCCTGAGGAACCCCCCTCCCCCCATCTTCCCAGGAGCTGGCGGTTCAGAAACCAGCATCAAGTTCACATCACACTATAATGACTGCACTTGCTACGCGGTTTACCGGCAAGTGCGTTAGGAATTTACTTTGCAGCGTCATGCAGGACAATGTAGGACAACCAAGACAATCGACATAATTAATGACATAAATAAATTAATGTGCCTAATGCTCTATAATTGCATAGCACAATTCTACAGCGCTTAACTTCCTCTGTCTGAAATAGAAGCCAAACTAAGATTTTCTCCCGAATCTTTCATTAATCAATTATGTCTGTATAAAGAGACTATCACCTGTCCTGTTATATTGTTTGTGTTTAAGGTGGTGTGACTGTCCTGAAGGAGTATAGCTAGGTGGTGTACTTCTGTTCTGATTTTCAGGGCATATTAGCATTGTTGAATTGTGGACGCGGGTAATAAAAACGTGCCATGGTTCCGATCGTAAACGGGACGCGGGAGATTAACGACACCGACCTCTGGACCAAAGTGCTGAGCACAGCTGCGTTTGTTTAGGTCTTTTATCTGGAGCTGTACTTGGACACGCCGTCTTTGATTTCCCTCAGCGCTAATTTTTAATCACTTTAATTTTCCTTCGAGTGGTAAATATTTACATTAGCTAACTCCTCTGGGGGGGGGGGGTAATACGTGAGACTCCTCCATCATGCAAATGCACCCCCCCGATGGTGACTGAGACGCCAAGCACCAACAGTGGCTTAACTTCAGCATTCGCTAAGGTTCTGGCTAAAAGGCAAGCGAGATGTTTTATCGAGCTTCGATATGCTATTCAGCCGCGGAGAGATCAGAGACGGGGAACTAAGTGCGAAGTAATGTTCACAGCTAAGAGCTCTTGGCTTAAACCATGGGAAATGGTTTGGGTTACACCCATGTGCAGCAGATGTTTCTCAAATACCCCTCAGTCATAAGGTTCAATTGTTTTCCTAATTTTGAGGCTTGCTGATGTCATGGCAACGCATCAGCTCACAAATTCTCACTGTAATCAGATATTGATAAAATTTGTTACGGTATTATGTCTTGTCTGGTTCAGTACCCCAGTTTGAATCATACTGGAGGTTATAAAATAGTTGGGGTCATTGAAAATTGATATTTTATACATGCAGCCATCCAGAACTCGCCAGCAGTTCTATATATTTTCGCTGTTCTACCAAAAGGAAATGTGATTAAACCGATCAACTAACATCCAAGCCCAAAATGATACATTTGTTAGTGCAGGAAGTAAAACATAACAAGGATTTTTATTAGCTGGAGAAAGTCAGGAAGAGTTTTAAGTACCACTGTTCTGAAACATGAGGTCCGCGGCCTTGCAGAGAAGCCAGCTGGTCCCTCAACAGGCTGTGCTCCTAAATGCTAGAGAGCGAAAAACGAAACACCACATGTAGACAAATTTATTGGGGTTTCAGATTAACGGATGTGTTGAGTGGGTATCTATGATCCAGGTAATATTCTTATCGTTAGGTGGCGTCGAGTCGGTGTTAACGATGGCCAGCACATAGACTGCATTCCTATAGGATGTCCTGTCTGCTGTCTGGGTTTTCAACATTCTCACAGGCATGTTCATTGTTATACCGAGTCCATCCACCTTGTTGCAGGTTGTGCTCTGCCTTTACTTTTAAAATTTCCACAATTTATATTCTCTTTTTATTAATTGGGATTTAAGCCTTATAGGCTGAAAATAACAGAGCTTTATTCTGGTTATTTCTGTTGAAAGTAAAATTATGCTTCAGTTCACATCTGATGCACTTGGTGTGTTGAAGTCATGCTGGCGTTCCGAGCCGTTGAATTAAATTAAATTAAAATATTGAACTAAAATCATTTAAACAACAGTGTGTTACCATTCCACGGCAAAGTGAAGTTTTAAGTTTGAACAGAAGATTGGGATGAACGTAATTAAATCAGGACATATTTGTGTTTAACCTTGTTTATAAATAGAAGAATGGCTTCATGTTTTACTCATTAAGCGTGGCATTTTTTGAAGTTTTTGAAGTAAACACTGGGTTTGTGAAGTCTCTCAGCTTTTATTCACCAGTAGCTGTAGAAGTTATTTTTGGGATAAGTTTCGACGTTATATGTGTAGAAAGCTATTCCTCACCCTTCCATATTTATCTGCTAATTAGGCATACAGTTCTGACCGCCATGCTAATTCTGGATAACTTTTGATTTATTAGTCTTGGCATGGGGCAAACATACAACCTCAAGAGTAATATTACGCAGAAGCAATTCTTTGATGCTAATCTGTGGAGCTTTACAAGAAGTCAAAATTTAAAGTAATTACAGTATTTTTTTTTTGAAAAATAAGTCAGAATTACTTTGGGTAATTAAATATAAAAATATAAACTCATGAAAAAAAATCAAAGTAGTATTTAGTAATTAAATTTCAGGATATCCATTTCTTTAAATGTTTCTGGAGGCCTGTGCTTTCATGTCATTGTTTGGCGTTGATCGGCCCCGAGTGGAGGAGCATAGGGTTGAAGGCTGACCCAAACCGTGGTCCTGTTTCTGCAGGACGGTTCTCTGGGCAGCATTGATGACCTGGCACTGGAGTACTCTGAATACTACAACACCTGCTTCGGCGACGTCTGCGAGAGGATGGAGGAGCTGCGCAAGCGAAGCGTGTCCCAGGAGCTCGAAACGGTACGGAACCACGTAACTGAAAAAACCCCTCATCTTTAAGTAATGGTGAGGCACAGATCGGCTTTGACATCATCTGCATCCGCCAGTAAGCCTTAATCATCCACCTGCCACCCACCCTAACTAATTTTGGTTAAATAATAAAATGGCAAGAGGTATTTCCCCAACAGCCTGAACACAGGTCAACATCTTTAATCTCTTCGAACAAAAATTTTGAATGTCACTACATTTTCCCAAACACAAACGTTTAAAAATCTAAAAATAATGCTTGACTGCTGGCCAATATAAATAAGTAATAAAACATAATGTGTCCAGCAGTCCAGTCAAAGGCTAATGTATTGAGGCTAATCGATTATCTCTTCAACATAAATCTCTGCATGAAACAGCAACTTCCTAATACAAACAATTAAAACTACTAATACTGTGTTACACATGATATACTCAGCACTCGTTTCCTCATGATTAACTATTTCCCACATGTAACTTTCTGCCCTTCCATTTTTCGTTTTAATTCTCCAAGTTTGATGTTCTCTCATTTTTTTGCTTGCATTGCTGCTTAAGACAAAAATGAACCCCGCATTGCCAGTATAGGCTGCTAATTTGTATCTGACGTAAAATAAAGCCTAAAATATGTTCACATTTTAGAGAACTTAATATTTCCCTCATTTATGATATACATACATACACTTGTCCTCGTGTTTGAAGAAACTTCAACCAGGTCCAGAACAAAGATAAATGGAGTCTATGAAACAGTGAAAGGAAAAAGAACAGGTGTGTTGTATTACATGATTTATGGTAAATATATTTTACTTGTAGTTTGATTGGCTATAGTAAAACAGGAGCACTTTTTTGTATACGAATGCAATTTCTAAATGAAATGCAGAATATGTATGTTTTTACTTGGGGGGAGGACTGTCACAGCGGGTACTAAAACGATAACTTATACCTGTTACACTTACTGGGCCCTTGAAGGGTCGCTGTTTAAATTTGCTCTTGGAAAAACACCGGAAAATGTTTGAAACAATGGAAAAATGTGTTACGTGTGACTGCTGAAAGACCTGGAGGGTAGCATGCTACCATTTTGC
This sequence comes from Stomatorhinus walkeri, assembly GCA_026784285.1. Classification (NCBI taxonomy): domain Eukaryota; kingdom Metazoa; phylum Chordata; class Actinopteri; order Osteoglossiformes; family Mormyridae; genus Stomatorhinus; species Stomatorhinus walkeri. Next base: position 17,000,158 of record JAODUD010000026.1, read on the forward strand.
TCAGGAGCCAAAGTCATAGATGCTGAAAATAAATCCTTAGAGTCCCCCCTTCCTCTGATATGAGACACTTTGAAGTCTTTGTTTTAAAAGGATTTTGCAGTTTTGATCTATCGATGAAAAGACTTTTTTCCTGGACTGTCGAGACACTTTAGTAAGAAACCTACAGTTACAGATTTTTTTATTCCCATCTTTTTGTATCCAGGAATTAGCATAAGTTTAACGTAACTGCTGAAGAATTTTCAATTACATTAATAGATAAACTTTATTGTCCCAGATGGGTTGGATGCCTACTGCAGAACTTGGAAGTTAAAAGACAATGTAGGTGATACAAAAACTGGATTTTGATGCATACAATTAATGTATTTATATGTGTATGTATGTATGGATGAACAGACAAAAACCCAAACAGACATATTTCCTTTTTCACATTCACATGTTCCAATGCTTAATCACACAGTGCCTTACATCTCCGGAACCCTGCTAAGTCTTATAACAGTGCCAGGCTAGCTGGGCCTGACCTGGTCTTTGAAATGTCATATTTTCATGTCTAGTTTTTTTGCATCAGTAAAGATCCCATTGGCTTCAGTGCAGATCACGCTATAATACTGCTGATGCAAAAGCAGGATGTCTGGTGGGAAGTATTTAGTAGAAAGTTTATGGGCAGTTTTTGGAAAGAAATTTGTATGCAATGACACATGATATTTTTCCTGCTTTGGCACTTGGGAAAATGTTTCCGCAAAGCATTTACTCGTTACGACCATTTTTAATAGGGCTAAGGGTTCCTGCCTGAGAACTGTGTAACTGTCGCTGCGCTGACCTGACTGCATGTCTTCAATACATTAGATGCCCCCTGATCAGACAGACAGAACCAAAGATCCCTATGTTGTATAAAACCCCAGACATGCTCCAGTCTTTTTTTAATTCTTGGATTAAAGTTCATTTATGGATGTTGCACTGAAGTAATGGGAAACAACGCCCGTCTAAGAGAATAGACAAAGAATTAATACCAGCTTTTCCAACAGATACGTCTCCCAACATTATGAAAGTTAATATAGACAATTATGTGAAGTTGGCTATATCCCTGTATTAATATCTTCCGGTGAGGAGCACTTAAGTGGAGGAAGAACTTCTCCAGATGTTTGCAGTCATCTCAAATCGATCCTAGATTGTGCTCAGATGCTGACGGTTGGGGGGGGTGCCTGTAGCGAGAAGCCCACCAAAAGAATGTGTTCAAAATAACAGGTTTTCACTTTCTGCTGTTTTTGACATCATGTATACGTAGCTAGCATGCAAGTTTCAGCTGGAGCTCAGAACCACACCAACAACAACAATATTAAAGATAATCAGTAGAAGAAGAATAATACTAATCAGAGTATTGCTCATGTTGTCCTGCTGCTGGATGTGCCAGACACGGCATGCTAGTTTGGTGGGGCGTCTTTCGACATAGTTGAAATTAGTTGAGCTAATCGAGGGCAGAGGTAGCGTGCTGGCAGGGGTGTCACCGATGACCTCATAAGAGCTTCCTAGGGATGTTCTGGGCGTCCGGCAGTGGCACCCGGCCTTCAGAGTGACGCGAGCTCCCAACTGGGACTGACATGCTCACGGCCTTTATGATGTCGCTGCAGGAGAGACCCAGCACCACAGGCGTGTCTCAGCTGCTGCAGTCGGATGCCCAGGTGAGTGCCGTTTTTTTATTGGGGGCAGGGATCCCGAATGCCCCACCGGGCCCTAACTGCTTTACCTCTCCTCGCCACAGGAGGCGCTGGGATTCAGCAGTGAAGTGTCCACACCGGAGACTGAGAGAAAGTAAGACAAATCCTATAAAAACAAAAAAGACATCCCTATTTGTAGGCACTAGGTCAGAATACCCAGGGCCACCCCCACCCTTTTTGGTGCCCAAAGCAAAATTTTATTAACCTGGTTGTCATTTGTCATCTTCCCGCTCATTTTGTCAGCCTGTTCAGATGGGGGAGCCCCCTAGTGGAGCCCCCTAGTGGCCACTGGGCCCTAAGCAAACTGCTATCGGTGGATCCAGATCTAAGTTCCAGAGTTGGTTCACAGGTATAAACAAACTAAGTGGCTGCTTAGGACCCAGCGGCCACCGGGGGGGGGCTATCTCTTCAGATTGACAGAATGTGTAGGAAGATGACAAATAACAACTATGTTAATCAAATTCTCCTTAGAGCCCCGACAAGGGTTGGGCCGGCCCCGGTGGATGCTGTTATTCACTCACGGTGTGAGTTGTATCAAATCTGAGTGCGGATTAGGGAGAGGGCGATGCTGATTCCGGGGTCGGGGGGTCAGCACCGGCAGCAGCCTGTGAGTGGACATGGCTGGAATTCCCGGAGCAGCGGAACACAGCTCCAGCAGAGGCCGCGGTGTGTGTCACACTCTCGAGAGCGGCTTAGACAATGGCTGGCCGGAGGAGAACCGTTTC
>JAODUD010000026.1:17023641-17037582 GCA_026784285.1 Stomatorhinus walkeri
ATCTCCACATCATTGCATTCAGTTTTTATTCACAATTTGTTTAGTGTCCCAACTTTTTTGGAATCCGGTTTGTATATCTGCCATAACATTTCTTGCCTGAGAGTCTAAAAGCATGACTTGGCAACCCCGTGTCTCAGGGGTTAAGCTGAAACGTGACATCTCAAGGGCTGAGGGTTTGTGTGAAGTCTGCGTGTAATACCCTGCGTTTGTGTGGAATTCCTCCAGTTTACCGTCTCTAAATTGTCCGTATCACATGTCTGTTGCGTGATTGTGTGCTGTGGGTGATGGGATCTTATCCACACGAATATGTAAGATACCAGCAGTGCTGGCAACCTTGAAGAAGCCTTCGAGCTGAAAGTAGGACAGGCCCAGAAACTTACTCGAGGCAAATTGTTTGTTTCAGGCAAGAGCAGGAAGTTGTCTCGTCTCGGCGGGTCCTCGGCCACGTACAGATGCGACTGCCCCGCCATACCTGCGATCGATTCCGCAGAGGCTTGGCTCCAGACCAAATCAGAACAGCTCCTCAATAAGCAGGTGTTCATCAAGGGTTCTGGCCAGAGTCGCCCCTGTTCGCAAAAGAGCCCCTACCTGCTGGCAGTTAGCCGCAGCTGTGAAGATCTGCACAGGCCCCTCTTTCCTGAAGGATTGTGGGAACGCTCTCACTCTCTGGGACACCTCCAGCAGGTCCAGGGCTCCAATAAGAGGGACTTCCAGGCTTTTGTACTCAAGCCTTCTCCGATTTTCTGTTCGGGGGCGGAGTCTTGTACTGAGCGTGGCTCTAAGCCCCGCCCCTCCGGTCTAAGTCCGGAGAAGTCTTTAGCACCTGGGCGTTATGTTGTGGAACATCCCAGTAGCGTCTATGAGGCTTCAGCACAACCCATAACGGCACCCCGTCCTAGAGTGACCTGTACAGCAGAGGTGATCCTCCAGGCTGCACCCCTGCGGACATATCCTAAAAAGCCACCAGTACCGCCGCCAGTTCCTCTCAAAAAGTCCCGGTATAGATCATCCAAAGGGCCCCGAGAGTCAGGCTTGCCCTCTCGAAGTCCCGTCCCACCCCCTCGCCCAACAAAACCTCGCAAGGCAGCCAGTTCCGCTGAATGCAGCACCGAGGAGGAGGACCTCCATCCCGCTGTGTCTCCGCCCTGGCTCTCCGACCTCCCCCAGACACGAGGGGGCAAGCCACCCTCCGGGAGGAAGAGCTGGCACGCCAGGGCGGCCGACCTGGAGTCACTGATGGAGGACCGGCTCGCCTTGGAGGGCATCGACCTCACTGAGGAGCCGTACTCCGACAAGGTGAGCACGATTCCCAAGCTACACTCCTGAAAGTCCAAGGCGGGGGGGCGCATATAAGGGGGAGAAATGGGAAGACTTTCAGGGCCCCGGACACTAGCGGGCGCCCATGAGAAATGTTGCGGTCGACGAGCATGGCATGGAAAATAATCACTGAATTAAAAAAAATATATATTATATTAAAACTGTTCAAATAAGTTGAAATACCCTCAGGGGCAACTCTATAGCTATAGATAGAATAGGCAAGTGAGTAGGGGGCCAAATTACGCACGTTGCGAAGGAAATGATCAATTTTCTTAGCAGGAGAGGCTCTCAAGGAAAACTTTGCCCCTGAAAAAATAGATCTTGCTGTGAATACACATTTAATAGAGATAATTTATGTGAGCTTGGATAATGGTTTGGAGAGAACATTCAGTTGAATTATCCAGGGGCCTGGCCCTGCCTTTGTGAGGCCCTGGTGGGGCCCCGTACATGACAGAAGGGCATGGCTTCCCCCTCCTTTAAGCGAGGCCTGTAACATTTCAGAGAAACCATTTGGTTCTGAAAAACAACATATTCACTATTGTTTGTCAATATTGAAAGTTTGAGTGCAAAAACATTCAACCACTATCGTCAATGTGGTCTGAGTACAACTCAATCTCTGACTTTACTCAAATTATGTCCTAATAATCGTAATTATCCTGCATGAGGACAGATTTACAACTGGTGCAAAGCTCATTAAATTTATGATCACTTTGGAAAGAGTAATTTTATGTCTCAATTTAACAGTTCTGTTCATTTACCTCATATTTCTCACTTGGCTGGTACTAAGAATTAGGTTAAGGGTGTTTATTTTATGATCAACACATTTTTACCATTCCATATAAAACTAAAGTTCATTAAAATAGAGGACAATAGCAGTGAACAAGGACACGTGCTGGTGTTATTGGTGTAACGTGAAAAAGAGCTTTACTGTGGGCTTAAATGACTAAAAAAAACAGAAAATAAGGAACAGTAATTGCAACCGTTAATTCAGTAATGAGTTACATCTGTGTATGTGCTGTTTGTGGAAAATTATAGGTATAAATTTGCTGTGACATCTCAGGTTCTACAGGTTATTGTGGTGTTTCTGATGGTTTATGGAAAAAACAGTGAAAATATTCAATATAAACTGGCCAGAAACCAGAAATATTTAATATATGTATGTATTGACAGTGAATTGCAATGAACATCCTATCACATGGAAAGGGAAATTGGTTTTAGGTGAGGATGGATATTTTGCATAGGCAAGACTGCTAGTTCCCTCACAATTACTGTCTTCAGGGGCAGGTTTCTTGTTTCTGGGGTGTCACTCAAAAAGTCAGTTTTGCCCCTCCCCTCTAGTGTAGTGACTGCTTATCGCCAACAGGGGGCACCAAAACTCAGGGGCCCTACACCAAGGCATGGTTTGAGTGTCTTCTGTTTGAGCAGTGTCAATTTCACGGTCTCTCTGGATGCTCGGGGATTCACGCAACATTTTCTGAAATACATTTGATTTTCAACAGCATGGTCGCTGCGGGATCCCCCCAGCTCTGGCCCAGAGGTATTCCGAAGACCTGGACCAGCCTGTGAAAGACGTCATTTCTGGCATGGACCAGATTCGGGTCCAACAGCTACGCAAGCAGCATCGGATGGCTGTGAGTGTCCAGAGCCTGATCCTAGTGTATTTCTAAGGGGTGTATTAGAAGATCCCCGCAACCCTGAATAGGACCAGCGCTTTCAGAAAATTGTGGTTCAGCTGGTTTTGCCGGAGCAGAATGGGATATGCAAAAACAACCCTTCCTATGTCCCCATACACATGCAATTGGCAAACAAAGCATCCTTTCATTGTGCTATTAGTCATCATCACTTTCTGCTGCAGATTCCACTGGGCGGCATGACAGAGCTGGGAAAGAGAGCGCCCTCCGCAGGACAGATTAGCACGATGGCGGACTGGCTCGTGTTCATCGGCCTCCCCATGTATGTCCGGAGCTTCACCCAGGCCGGGTTCACCTCCCTGGAGCAGGTCTCCTTGCTGACTGAGCCCCACGTGCTACGGCTGGGCGTGAAAGACGAACGCCACGTGCAGCTGCTCCTCAGGGCGGCCAGCCTGCTGCATGCTCAGGGTGCTCAGCCGTGAGTGGCCAGCAGGGGGAGCTCGGGATGAGTGTGTGGATACTTAGAGGGGTTACTTCAGCACACGTTCCGCTTCTAGAATCGTGTAAAATCCCAAAAGAGCCGGCTGCTCTAAATGCAGCACCTGTTGCAAACTGATTTGCTCCTGACTTTCCTCGCCTTGAAGTTGAAAATGTGGCCAAGCAGACTACCAGCTGGATGGAAGAAATTACCTTTCCAGTCACATTTTCTTATAAAAGGAAATGATAAAAAGATGAAGCTGTCTTAGCATTAAAAAAGAAACGGGTGTTATATGTCGATAATGACTTTTCTAAAGATAAATGAACGTGATGTATGTCTGTAGTACAAATAATTAAGCCTACTTTAAGATATAGTTTTGGGGTTTCGTTTTTATTATAAAATTTCATCATTGGAAAATACACAGTATTATATGCTCAAAGTAATCTCATGCATATTAATTCCTTGATTATAGATCATATATTGTATATTAAGGAACATTATACGCTATTAATTATACTCGGTGACACGTTATTTCTTCTTACTACCAGTGATGAACCAAATAGGTTTTACAAGGCTTATCTTACCCTTCAGAGTATGTCAGTACATTACGATAACGTTGAGCACCTGTTGCTGTATCTCCTGGACCTTATATTTCACAGTGGGTCCACTACCTTTTGGTATATCAATTTATACCAAAGTTCTTACGATGGTTTGTGCTCCAAAGATTTCAAATTAAAATTCTCCCAAGCATGATGATGAATTTATTTAAATTATAACAATCTAGATTTCATTATGAAGGCAAGCATTACTGTGCTATGAAGGATTTTTTTTTTAATTATAAAGAAAAATGTTCAGATTTCTAAAAGGTGCTGAATGTTTTTAATTTCATCTCAATTCCCCATAAGCCTTCTCCCAGAATGCCTTGAGTAAAATATGCACACTGCACTGTAAGGAGATACGCCAGTTGGTTGCAGGTTCAATCTTCTCATACAAATTACTCAAAAACTCGCTGCAGTGTCCGGTAGTTGGAAGAAAAGTTATATAAGGAAGCTTCCCTTGAAAACCTGTTACAGGCCTAAATATTTCGTGGCAATATGCAATTTGTTTGTTATACTTGCAAAAAATGGAATTACCTGCAAATACGGCATGCATCCATTTGAAGAAAACGTGAGGAGCTTTCACGACGGTTTATTTAAATATTATATATGCAGTTGAATGCAGACCTTGTATTGGCAATTGTGTTTGCCAAATTAAACAGAAATGACCGAGTCCGCGTTTAATGGGTATGCCTGGGACTGTGGTTTATGCAAATCAGTTGACTTCAGAATTTAGTTTTGCAGGCTTTACATTAGGGAATGGTCTAGCTGCATGAATGGACAAAACTGAAAACGAGACTGATTTGAATAAACATTTACACAACGTGTTGCAATTCAAAGGATTCTCATATAGCCTACGTGTATCGTTTTTTAAAGTCATTATTCCACAGTTCCTCTCATTCCACGTTTTATTTAAACGCCAAAGATATCTATCAGAAGCACTAAATCAACAATGAAGTCACCATCGTCACCGTGATTAGTCCGGTATGAGGTCTACCATACATCCATCCATCTTCCAACTGCTTGTCCAGCATGCCTGCCGAATCACCGAAAGCTTGGAGCTCTTCCCACGGAAAATGGGACCTTGGGCAGAGTGTAACAGCCTGCAGAAATGCATACACACGCACACGCAATGAAACAGCTTTTTGCTGCAGTTAAAACAACTGATGTCTCTAAATTGTTAATGATGTACAATTATGAATGTGTATGAATATACGGGCCCCGTGAGGGACTGGCTGATCACGTGTACCCCAACCAGGACTACTTACGGACAAAAGTCAGGTGTTAACTCCCGCAAATCGAGTATGTGAAAAAGCATAGTTTTAAACAAAAATATAAGCATATGATGTTTATGGTAACATGTTGTTTTAAAAATCATGTATTTTAACGTTATTTAATATATACAAAAATGTTACTGCTGGTCTTCAGTTTTCTGAGAAAATCGTTCCCTCTAAAATCAAGCAATCTGCGACTATGGTGTATATATGTAATGGAATCGTCTTAGATGTTATATACCGTTGTTTTGTAATTTGTAATAAGAACATAAATACAATAAAATTAAACATTTTCTTTACTATTAGTACATACATTTTTTTCGGAGGTCCAATAATCTGTTGCTTGCTCTTTGGAATGTATCCTGAACTTGTATTACGAGTCACCAGTCATATGGAGAGGTTTATATTAATGAATCTATTACTGCATTCTTTGATATTCATCTGCCACGTATCCAATAGCAAGAATAACGAGGGTAAACCGTGAACTATTCGACGTGGACAGTCAGTCGATTTTACCATTCTCTCGTGTATCGTGTATTTGCTTTCTTGTGGGTCATGGAATGCGCGTTTTTTTCTCATTATTATTATTATTATTATTATTATTATTATTATTATTATTATCGGCCCCACCCCCATCGACAACTTTTACCAAAAAATTGGGACATTTTAGTTTGTGTCATGCGGAAGCGTTTCTCAGTTCACAAATACCGAAAATATACGTTAATTACATCCATCACTGAAGGTAACAAAACTTTATTTAAGAAATCAATTCGATTGTTTTAGATAACTTATTTTATAGTAAGAGACATTATACGCTATTGATTAGAGCGTGAAAGATTTTGAGCCGCATTCAATACTAAAAGAATATAGTGAAAATCAGATTCGAGTATTTTATCAGGGTATGCTACTTGAGGCAGGTAGTCACGAAAAAGAAAACGCAGAAATATATACAATTTTGGGGCTTGCTAAATCGTACCCAAGACTAAGGGGGTCATCCGAAAGAAGCACTGTGAAATCTGGCCTTAAGGTGTCCCTGTTCTGCAGTAAGAACAAGCTCTCTCAACTGTGGGATTCTCTTAGTAATCTGACACCGGCATTAAACCGAGAGGCTGAAGGGTAACGCGGGTTTGCCAGCTCGGCTTTGCAGAACTAGTCCTGACGTAGCCGGAGAGAGGTCCGCTTGAGATCAGAAGGGGAGACGGCCACAGGATCGTCGCTTTTCAGGCAGACGTGGACCCCCGTTTATTTCCCCCCTCTTCTATTATCCAAATGTTATAGAACCAAAGTTTTTTACTTTCTCCGAGGCGAATGGGTGACCACGATTCTCGACGGCTCTATGCGAGGAGGAGATGATGAATTACAGTACCAGCTACCGTCACAAAAGTCAAACCCAGAATCACACAAGAGACCGGAACAACAAGAGGAGCGCCTGGCTTTCCCTGATATTGTTCAGGTTTTCCCTGCGCGATTATGGCTTTTGCATGACTTCTCTGTTCCTGTTTTGTCTCGGTTCCCTATTCTATCAGTGGAACGGCGGACCCCCAAAATTTCTTCTAGAATTCCGACAATACCTCGGTAAGATCCGATCTCCGATACATTTGTATCTTTTCCCCTGCGGTTTCTTTTCTCCGATCTACTCCGTCCAACAAAGTAGCTGCCCGCTCGCTTTCTTATTCCTCCGGCGTACTTTTCTCCTCCTGAGCGGTGCTTCTCCAAGGCGTGTAACGGCACGCTTGCCGACTTAAAGACCTGTAGGCAGATCTTCAGATAGCTCACAAAGGCCCTATTTCTCAGCAAACGCTTTCCCCATGTAACCCCAAGTCCACTGCACAAGTCAAACTTTTCCCCTCCTCTGCCCAGTTATCTCAAGTACAGGATCAATTTAGAAAAGAGAGACGCTTTCAGGAGAAACCCGCCTATGGTATACACAAATAAGAAAAGGTTCCTTTCATTTTCTTCAGGGAAATAGTAGAATGGATCGAGAGGTGAAACGAGACTTGTGCACCAGTTCATACCACTAATTGCATCCAGGAAACCCGTCAAGTGCATTTAAAAGCCTTTTGCCAGAACGTTCCCACAGCTTGCATTTTAAATAGAGAATAAATACTAATAGAATAGAAAATCAACAGAAACATGGTTGTTTGTGAAGTTAAACTAGGCTGTGTTTTTGTTTAGCGATCAAATGCGCCGTAAAGAAAAACGTATTCAAATTCACAACGTACTTTTAAATCGGCATTTCTCCCAGATGTATTAGTATGAATATCTTTTGATTTTTCCTTAATTTCATGTGCTACACGTTGATGATGTATGAATGCAAATTTAAACAGTCAGAGTTAAAATGGTGATAATATAGATTGTTTTATAATTATTTGTATGCAGACGAATTGTGTTATCGACAGATTTACGTTGCTTTTTGATGGGTTGCACTAGCTTGAGGTGGGTCTGAATCTGGCACAGAATCAAACCAATTCCCCACATTTTAAACTCTTTTTCTGTGTTCTGTATAACTACCTTATAGCCAATGTCAGTGTCCCCTCCAGTACAATCACCAAGTCCAGGTAGGCTATATAGTCATACACTCTGTAACTGTACATGTTGATTTGACTTTCATTATTTGTAGTCGGGTTTGTAATCTGTATTACAAAGGATACTTAGCCTATCCGAAACCTCGATCTGTGGAAACAACGATATCTCCCCTGAATGTGATACGTAACTAAATTAAAATATTTTGTCCAGCAAAGTAGCTCATTCTGCATTTTCTTAAAGCGTCTTACTGCGTAAATCGCACCGATCAGCAAATGTAAGTGAGGGCTGACGGCGGTACCCGGGCATTTAATTCAGATTCTTACCTTTAGTGCTAGTGGGTGGTGAAGACTGCGGGAAAATGTAATCTTCGGATCCTTACCTCTTAAATGAATCTGGCCAGAGATTACGGTTAGCGTTTAAGGTGCCGTGAAAAACGTACCGTCTAGTCCCTGGTTTTATTAGACCTACACTGTCTGTCTCGTAATTTCCTTGCGGAGAAACCTGAAATCACTTGTTCAATTGATCGGGCTATATTAGTTTGTTTATGTAAATATGGATACCCGGTCTTGCATAAAAGTTTTCAAAGAACGGTCATTGTTCAGGGAAAGTTGTACTTTAAACACGATTACTAATCTTTTTTAAAAGGGGGTCAGACAGAGGTGTGTGTTATTGGGTTTAAATAGTGGGAAACTCCTCAGTCGCTGCTGTATTGAATTATATAGGCCTACTAACCTGACAAATTGTTAACTCATGAAACATATTGTGAATGCAAACCTCGGGCAGTCCTCCTGATTCCGTTGTCAGGTTGATGAATTGCAGTGCTGCCTTTGCCTGTCTATTGAGATTTTCCTCTGTACGTCAAAATTTGGCTTGACTGCTGTATATGGATATCCTATCTGCAAGATCTGTCTTGTCTGTGTGTTTTTTTTCACCTCTTAGTGCAGTCTGGGAAATCCATTTAGCTACGTATCCACCGGCGCATATGTAGTAATGTTGGTTCATGCTTTTCTGAACAAGCCAAACATTATGAATTGCACGAATCTCCCAAAATGTCTTGAGTGTCTGTAAACATCCGAGGGGCGGGGAGTGTTTTCTCACCCGCTGTACTTTTCTAATCAGTCGCTTATACGATTATCTATGGTTTTGGCTCTCTGCTGTTCCAAATGACTCATCACATTTGAGGATATGAACAGCATATTGATCGTTCAGCAAGTGGACAGGATAGTTTTCCGAACTTGATCAGTGATACTATAAATATTTTCTGTGTTGTCATTTGAAGATGTTGACTGCATGTGTTTTTTTTCTTTGCCAGTGGCTGAAACGTCTGTATCCCTGTTAAATTGAGAAATATTGCTTTATTATTTTCTGGGTTCCACACCCTCTTAAATTGATGCAAGTGACTCTTTTTTTAATAGATATGTATTTCCAAGCCTCATTCAGTAAAAGCACATAGAATGTTCTCTTATTGTTCTTCTAGTCCCGTGTCTTCTGCTGAAGGTTTGCTATTGATTCTGGAACATTCCAGAACAAAGCACAGTGACTCTCACAAACAACCCAGGTAACACTACTGTCAATAATACACCAATTAAGGAGCACCGACGATAAATTAGCTCTAATTAAAGCATAACTGAAGGGGGCACCTCGATTTTTAAAAATGTTTTACTCCTCTCTCTGAAAGCAGAGATGCCAACCTGTCTTCAGATCCACAGAGAAGAGATTTCATAAGGAATGAAGCACCAGTTATATAATAGCAAAAAAAAAAAAAAAAAAAACAGATACCTTGGCATTTGAAATGGACAGATGCTGTAACAGTTGTTGCTATGGAGCAAATGTTCCTAAAAACAGAGGACATATGTTGATGATATTAGCCCTCTTAGGGAAATAAGTGAAACCTTTGCATCCTTCTGAATTTCTGCATACCTGAAATTTTTTCTGGCATAGACAATATAACATTCTCAGTATCTCTGTGACATTTATTTTTTTTTTTTGTTGCTATATTATAAACTTTTCTTCTTGTTTAAATGTAACGTCATGTTCTGGTTTTATATTTGATAGTTTTCCTAACAAAATGTAGTGGCGCTTAATGTCAGTAACTGTCAGGAGCTAAAGCAAATTTGTGAAGAAATTGAATGGCCAGATTAGGAAAAAATGCGGTTTATCCAGTTGAGAACCAGCCCACGCATCAGCTGTAATCGAAGCTGTTTGTTATTCTTGTGAAAATGGGTGTCATTGTCCAGGACATCTGCTGTCATTCGGCCAATTGATGTGTGAAGGTGACAGTTGACAGAGTAACCTTCAATATGTGGAGCATCCACCATGCTGCACTGCAAACCACAATATTATCCATCTCTGTTCTCTGTTGCGGAGCTGCTGAGTCTTACTTGCAGCATATGCGATTATCTGCAATATCATACATTACATCTCTAACATCATTTAAATATATATTGTTTCGTCCTGTCTGCAATATGCTTGTCATATGTTTAGAAAGCATAACGTTACATGGAACAAGCTTATAATATAAAGCAGTGTCAATTCTGAGGCACTGAATTCAGGAACTTAAGACCTTGTGTGGGAGTGCAATGTTTTTGTGATGTCATACAAATGCATTAGCAGCATCTAATGAACAGGTAGGGTCTTGGTAGAAAAGCTTTTGATTTTATTTCAAAGTGAAGCCGATGAAAAGAAAATAGCTGTTGATGTTTTTATGAGGTTTATCAAAGGAGATGACTCAGTGTCCTTGATAATCCAGCCAGCGGAGACGGTGCAGGCAGTGTCTTTAACTCTATGCTTCAAAGAGCAAAGCAGAACGGTACACTTTAAACTGCAAATTCATATTTAGATTCAGTTGCCGGGGTGATACTTTTATCCAAAGCAGGTAGAGATGGACGTTTTAATGGAGGTTAATTATGCAAATACAGTATTGGGTAAATTATACCTGGTGATGTTCATTTTCTGTGACAGACATGCAAAAAAGTATTTCAGTTACTTTTTATCTTCCGTTTAAGTTGCATAGTAAATTTCTATCCACCAGTAATAGTTCTAGGTATTGGTGAAATTTAAGCGGGTCTAATATTCACAGCAACTTTAATACTTAAATTGTTCCTACCATTTTTTCTCTTAATTTATTTTGGAGCAGTGTTACTTTCATGTAGTAGTTATATCCATCCATCCATAATCAATTATGCAGTTAAGAGTGACTGTGAACCAGGAGTCCAGCCCAGTAAAAATAGGGTAAGAGGTAGAGTTTGCTCTGGATAACATGCCAATCCATACAGGGCACAGTCTCAGACTATCAGCAATATAGAGACACTGGGTCACCTGACCTTCTTGGAGTCCTAGGAGAAGCCCAAGTAAACAGAGAGAACGTGCGAAGTCCGCACAGAAATACGAGCAGAAATTGACCTCTGGAGGCGTGAGACTGCAGCACTGCTCTCCTAACCACTGTGCCCCCTTTGTCCTGCCTGGGGACTTGCTGCAGGCCCCCCGTGGCATTCCCCTAATTTCACCTGCGCTCTTGACTTTCACTTCCAACTTTCGCGCCACCTGCTTGAGACCCTGAGAATCACTTCCTTATACTACTAAACCACATACTGAATGTAGAGTTTCAGCAAAAGTCTTCAGTCTGAAAACAGTACTCCGATAACTCCAACTGCTCTGCTGATTGTTCAAGGTACTGAATAAAGCGACTGGCTGTGCTGACTTTGCTAGGAGTCAGAGAAATTATTGATTTAAGTGTCCAATAAACATTGTTTTTTTTCTCCTTCCAGCTCCTTAATTAAGTAAATGTGATTAAGGTATCCACTCTGTGCAGTTACTCATATAGCTATGGAGAGCCTTGCATGGGTGGAGTATTTGAGTGTATTGTTACTACTTTGTTCTCGCAATGAGATTAACATTGTTGCTTCACGTGTCCAGGGTTGTGGGTTTGAATCCCACACCTGCTGTGTGTAGTTTACATGTTCTTCCTTCTTCCTCCTGCATGCGGTTAGGCTAACTGGAAACTGGACTGGAAGTTACCCCTCATGTGTGATGCCTGTCTGTGCCCAAGGTGACCTTTAACATGTAACCACCCAAGGTTATTTCTTATTGCTGTGCAAAAGTACCATCGGTCCTCAGGAAAACTGCATTCAGTGTGGAAAGAGGCTGATTTTAGTTCTGCAGCGATTCAAACACAGAAATCCCTGCATGTGATGATTAGTCTCCATATTAGGAATGTTGTCATTCCACATCATGTCTAATTACGCATAGTTAACCAATTTATTTGAGCTGCTAATGTTAGCCAGAGATCTTTCTGTTGTCAGCGAAGACAGTTATTTAGAACAATTGTCATGCTCCAGATGAAATTGTAAAAATTCAGAGGAGAGCTAACCCTGTCTGTCATGACTTTTCATCGAATGCACAAAATGCCGCGTCAGTGGATTCACCTCTGTTCTGTCAAAATACGTTAAGTTACTCTGGGCCATCCTGGTAGACAGAGTGAAATTTAGTCAAAATATTTCAAAATATCAGACAGTTTCTTCAATTTGGAGTCGTTTTTTAATGTGAGGGAAAAAATTTTAAAAGCCATATATATTAATTGTTATTTTCTAGATTTCATGCCTGTTATTACCTAGAATATTTCTGAAATCATTACAGTTCTTTTGATCAGGAAGGGACTGTTTCCGCTCAGTGGTCTTTAAAATAAGTGTTGTAGGTGAATATTAAAAAAAGACATTTTCTGACAAGAGAAATGCATTTTTATAGAGCTGTTAGACTCCTAGAAAAGACTGTCGTCAGAGTGGTGATGTTTAGGGGTTTTTAATTATTTATTGTAGCATTTTCAATCAAAATATCCCTGGAAATGTGCTGAATTTCCCTGCCCCTGTAACAGCCTCGCTTGACCGTAAACCCGACCCTCAGTCGGGAACACCACCGTTATTGCATCACAGGCCTCTTCACCAAGTTTTTCTTAGGTTTCTGTTTTTGAGGATGTCTGGGTATTTCCGCAGTGATTTTCACAGGAAACAGCAAGATTATTCATCTACGGAAAATTCCAGATGTTTCTTCATTATTGCTGCACACGCAGTTTGCATTTCTCATTCAGTATGAATCATTTAAGTATAGATGTGATATGGGAAATGTTAGGTGTTCGTAGTGCTTATAAACGAAGGCTTTCTGAGTCGCTTCCCAAAAGTAAATGTTTCAGCTTGAGTGTCTGAACACACGGGGGTATTGTTATGCTTATTTTCCCTTCCTCAGATATTTTTCTTGAAAAAGGCGAGTGTTTACAGGAGTTCTTCCCAGCTTTCTCTGTGCGGTGCATACCATTCTGAAGGCTGCAATCAGAGGCATCCGTCAGATGGCGTCTTTCTCGGAAAACCGTACCCAGCTGAGTGGGCTGCTCCATAGCAGCCCGGAGTGTAGCCCCTGCAAACGTACTTTTATCGGAGCTTGTGACAGCAGTGCCTGGGCAACTCTGGAAAAATTCTAGTTGGCCGATTCTCGCCTAACGTCGGAATTGCCTTAGAAGTCTGGTCAGTGGGTCGGAGGCCCACGTGTGGATCGCTGCCCCTGCAGAATAGGAACGATAGCAGGTCTAATTATAAGGCCACCACTGACTTCTATAATAAGGAGTTCCTTCTTGGCGAAAGCTTACTTAGGCCTTTAAATTAAAGGGAGCCTTGATCGTTGGGTCTTGTTGAGGCTTTGCCAGCTGCCCTGAATGCTTGCGCAGCACACCGCAGCGGGTACTTTTCGTCAGCGGAGGGGGGGGCAGAGGACAGGCCGTCTTTTAAAAAACACGGCAGGGGGATCCGCCTTGCGGCTGCGGGCCTATTTTTGTGCACAACGATTGGAGCGAGGCCTTCCAGGATCCAGGATGGGATGCCTTCATCCTCCACGATAATCTACCCTGGATGATCCCTCACATTTTATCGCTGCGCTCTGGCTAGAATTTGTTGCAAAACAGCTTTGATGGTGCCTGGGGACTGATCCATTAAATGCTTGGGGCAGGGGTGTGGCTACAAGAGAGCGGATCATTTGCACATCCAGAGAGAGAGACCATATACAGTGATCCCTCGCTACTTCGCGGTTCACTTATCGCGGATTCACGACTTCGCGGATTTTTAAATATACAGTAG
>JAODUD010000026.1:17061200-17085258 GCA_026784285.1 Stomatorhinus walkeri
AACTTGTTCTGCCTTGTGACTAATGTGCTACAAAACGTTAACAACAGGTTTGTCAACATCAAAATACGATCGTATGGACTTAAAACACAGTTTTTTTATGATCCTGATTGTTTTTACTTTATCTCAAAGAAGTACAAATATTTGCTGACGCCAGTCAATTTTACATTATGGTACACTGTATTGCATGTATTTTGTTCTAATAAGCAGGACATTTGCGCACGTTCATTAGAATCCATACGTCAAAAACGTATATATGACATGTCAGATATGCTATTGTTAGCCAATCAGAATCAAGAAAATTATTCTTTTTTTGAAGCATTATTTCAATAATTCCACAATAAGCAGCAGTTATAACGGTTTTACCATGCTTTTATATTGTCATTCATTTCCTTTCTTCATATAATACACTGAGCAATCCCAGCCGGCATATTATTACTCGGACACCGTACGTATAAACTATAAAATCTTTACCTCCGGACTTCCTATGCTCCTAGAAAACACTGAACTCTTTCTGTGACGTAAGGGGACGTGGTGTCCGGATTAACCCTGTGCTGCCTGGGTGTCACGTTACGTGACAGGGTTTTATAGGTACTCCAAAATAGCGTCCGGATTACTGATATGAACACATATTCAGGTTTAATAAGGGTATCTCTTCGTTAAATTAATAACAATTATGAATTTGGGAGTCATGTGGTAGGAAGAGTGGAAATGATTTACATTTTTTTACTGCTTAACGTTGAATGTACAGCCATTCACACAGGCTAAAACCCAGAATTAGAATGATACTGGATACTAAATGAATATTTGTCCCACTCTGTTTGTCTGCGTGTTAATTTATTTGCACATTTATGTTATTTGCTTATTTGAATCTTTACTTCTATTATACTACAGTACATGTTGGTAGTTTACCTAATTCTGTTGTTTTTTGAAGTTTTGCCTTGATAATATGTTTAATTATATATTTACGCCATGTCTTATGTTTAATTGTATTTTAATTGACGTGCCAGGCGACCATCTGCACCAATAGAAACTCCTTGTACTTCCGATACTGAATGACTGAGTGAGTGAATGAATTGAAGAATGAGTGAATGAGTAAATGAATTAAGTGAATGAACGAATACAATGATAGAAGTCCCATATGAATCGATCAGTAGCAAGATATATTTGTTTGTAACAACATTTTTAAATGAACAAAGTATATCGTGTTTTCCTTTTCGTAATGTAGTTTTATCTCTTACTATTTTTAAATCATCCTTGTACCCAGTATACCCAGTATTCGCATGAAAAGGAGAGGGTTTCTTAACGTTTTTTCCCATGAAATCTCGCGAGACTGTTAAAATATCGCGGCCATTTTTTTTGCGAAGGTAAGGTCCTGGAAGCTTTGTTACGAACATTTTATTTTGGAGTAACACTGTTTACCATAAACCAAAACATCACGAAAAACTTTGTGTAGTTAATATTATATTATATTTTGTGAAATTCGAGTTGGAATCTGCGCGCATCTACATCTCATTAAATATTATTTTGAAGACATAAGTACGGCTTGGTTTGAAAGCGACACATAGACTAGTTAGCTAGCATGCTACCTGTTCTAGTTTGCGGCAAACGGCATTAGCTCGTTTTTTCTTTCTACTTTTCTGCATAAACTTGTACTTTAAAAAATCTTAGCGAGTTAATTATTATGTTGCCATAGTAAATAATAATAGTAATTCACTAATAAGTCTCGTAGCTGTTTAGCAGTAAAATTATTGTTGCGGTAACATGCAGCTGTTACCCAACTGGCCAGGTTAACAGTTCTTGGCTAAATAAAGTCGATGACGCCCAAAAATAAGATGGCTTGGCAAGGTGACCAGTTGTGTTAAACCCGGCACATATAAAACAATAGTCATGACTATTGTTACTTTTAAAATGATTAAAACTATCGTTTATTTGGCTTACACAATTTCACAGAACTTTGCGTCGATATAATGTTTAGTTAGTAATTAACCATGGCCTTTACTATCGGCAGAATGATAATTGGTGATACCTGGTGTTGTATGCTTCATAGTGTTTTATTTTTGTTGCATTAAATAGGCGAAGTATGCATGTGGAGATGCTATGTAAATGACCATGAGCGTGGGAGTTTTAGGCGTGGATATTGTGGTGTCAGATCCAGCAGTATTCCACCCAGAGGAAGTACATAGGCAGGTGGTGTGGGAAAGACAACAGTGCTGACCCACTTTCGGTTTGTACATCTTATTTCTCGCATCCTTACCTTACTGAAAGGGCAGAGAATAAGCAACATTTTAGCACTTATTATGAATAATGTGGCTGTTCTTTGCTTGAGATTACAGAATTACCTTACATATTTTCCAAGCAGGGGTTACTGGAAACAAAATGATAGCTGGTGCTTTCCTAGTTTTGTGCTATAGCATCAATTATTCTGATATGTTCTGCATGTTGATTAGTTGATTAATATCTGGCCACTAAAATAGATATGATCACTTTTCCAATCATATTGTGTATCTAAGATCTGTATGCTACCGCTGAACCTTTCTGTATAATTTGAATGATTGTGCTGAGCACACAGCCAAACTGAATGAGGCAATTTTATACATCTTTAGATGTCTCTTAGATAGTCTACGTGTCTTTTTAACAATTTGGGGCAAGTCCCAAATTACACAAGAATTATGCAGAAAATAACCCCTATTACATGGACCAGTTGTCGCCTGTTCCCTGAGGACCCAAGAGTGGAAAAGGAAAGGGAGAAAATGTTGGTATTTCTGCATTAGCTCTTGAATCACCATGGACACGAAATAGATTTCCTTTAGTTCTGTAGATTTATTTGTTTAATGGTGGCAGCTAGGTAATGAGTAACCATAGACTTTAGGTTGAGATGTTGAACATTCCATAAAAATTTCCTCATTCTCTTAGTGTGATGAATTTACTTGGCTTTATGTTTTTATGTTGTCTAACATAAAGGTATGTGTTTAGTTACAATTTTTACATGATCTCAAAAGCACATGGGTAATTGGGTTCAGTGGTATTTTTTTTACTTCCCATCATTGTGATTGACTTAATCTGTATTTGTAGGTGATTATACATATTTAAGAATACCCCATCTTCGCATGGCAGGATGGCCGTCCCCACCACATCACATTTGGCCATCCACTCCAAAACACACAAGGACTCCATCTTGAACAAATTCGATAAACTGAGGAAGAAAGAGCTGCTTTGTGACATAACGCTGATTGTGGAAGACGTCCATTTTAAGGCCCACAAGGCTCTGTTGGCTGCAAGCAGTGAATATTTCTCCCTAATGTTCACCGCCGAGGACCACGTTGGCCAGTCCATATACAAATTGGATGGCATGGCCGCGCAAGTTTTCGGCACCGTGCTGGAGTTCATTTACAGCGCCAGTGTGTCTGTGGAGGAGAATGTGACCGAGCAGCTCCTGACTGTGGCCCGGCTCCTCGAGGTCAGTGACCTGGTGAAGGCGTATGCTGATTCTCAGAGCATCGTCCCAGCCTGTGATTCTGCAATGCCTACCGGCGACCCCGGAGCAGGCTCAGAGAAGCCCAAACGCAAGAGGGGTCGGCCAAGAAAAAACGTGACCGTTCCGGAGACGCCAGGGGCACCGGCACCTGAGTTAAACGCCGGAGCACAAGCCAGTCCAAAGGGCGACGGGAGTGATCCAGCTGCTCTCGGCCCTAAGGACAATGGGGAGGCGAAGGCCGAGGGAGACGTGGCGGAGCGGGAAGCCAGCATGGAGTTTCCTCAAGACACAGATGCCGACTACGACCCCAGAGCGGGACGCAGCCGATACAGTAAACGCAAAATTAAGCCACCAACCAAGTTAAGAGGGTATCGCGTTGGGGACGACTCATCAGAGTCTGGAGAGCCTGGAAGAAGAGGGAGAAGGCGGAAATACCCCAACACAGAGGCCCGCTGTGAGGACTGTGGGAAGGTCTTCAAGAACCACCTCTTTTTAAAGATACATCAAAGGACTCACACTGGTAAGCTGCTTCTCTCATAAACAGCCGAAGTGTTTGGTTTTGTTTGTGCAGCCAGGTTATTGCAAACCAGATGTGTCTCTCATCCAGTGCACCACTTCACTTGTGATAGACGTAACAGTGTCTTGACCCAGTATTTGTTCTGAAAATGCAGGCGAAAAGCCCTTCCGATGTTTTGTGTGCTCAAAGGGATTCACACAGAAGCACACGCTGCTGGTCCATCAGCGCATGCACACGGGGGAGAAGCCCTTCATCTGCACTGTGTGCTCCAAGGCCCTATCCACCAAACACTCCTTGCTGGAGCACATGAACCTGCACACAGGTGCGGTATTGCTTCATTTGGCTTGCTTCCGTAAGAATCTGTGTGGTTAATAGATGTCTGTGGGTCTCAGCATATGAAGTTGAAGGATACAGTATGCAATGAACAGAATGTTTTTAGGTCTTCAACAGAAATTTTAGTTAAAATAAGAAACGGCCTGTTTGGTGTGTTGAGGCCATGCGATGCCCTGTGACCCTCCCCATTGTGACTGAACGCGCTGTGATTTTGCAGAGCAGAAATCATTCAGCTGCGATCAGTGTGGGAAGACGTACAGTCAGAGGAGGCAGCTGAAGAGTCACTACAGGGTGCATACAGGTCGGGGCCCATCAGACTTCACATTTGCGTTGTCATGGAGATGGCAGGTAATGTCTTGTGTGAAACACCTTTGTCTTGGTTTTGCAGGTAAACCTTTACCAGAGTGTGTGCACTGCCATCATAAATTCATGGATGCGGCTCAACTTAAGAAACATTTGAGGACACACACTGGTAAGATGTGCCTGTTCAGTGCTGTGGAAATCCAGTAAAAACTGGCTACTTCTATTTATGTGGCCCGAACAGTGATTTATGTTTAGTCTTTGGAAGCAGTGCTTTGTGTTTCCGGTTCCTCGAGCTCAGTGTCGTCCTGTGTTCTTGTTGTTTGTCAGGGGAGAAGCCTTTCACCTGTGAGATTTGTGGGAAGTGCTTCACAGCCAAGAGCTCCTTGCAGACCCACATCAGGATCCACAGGTAGAAGTTAACATCCGTCCAGCTTCCCGAAACAGTGTCATGTGATGTACTGGGGGTGAAATTAGACACTGTAAAGAGATCAGAAAAAGTGTGTTTCGACTTGCACCAAAGTTCGGGTTATGCCGCCGTCGTAGGAACGGAACTGTGTCGTAACCCGAGGACCCCCTGTATTTATATTTTGGACTTTTACGATGGAAGCTGCGATCCATCGTTCGCTTGATGAAAGAGGAGTATATTTAACTTGCGGTCCCCTCCTCTTGTGCTCTCTCTCTCCACAGGGGGGAAAAGCCTTATGTGTGCAGCATCTGTAATAAGTCTTTCTCAGACCCTAGTGCAAAAAGGCGTCACGTGGCTTCCCACACAGGAAAGAAGCCCTTCACATGTCCTTTCTGCAACCTGTCCTACGCCCGCTTGGACAACCTCAAGGTTCACACCAAGACCCACAACAAGGAGAAGCCAGTAGAGGCCCCCGAACCCGCGGCCACCGAGGTGGTCGGTGCCGGGGCCGAGGAGGTCCGTAGCATCCTGCAGCTCCAGCAGTACCAGCTGCCTGCCTCGGGGGAGCAGGAGATCCAGCTGGTGGTCACCGGCGAGGTGGACAACATCAACTTCGTGTCCGGGCAGGAGCAGGACATCAGCATCATCACGAGCGAGGCCTCTGAGGGCATGGGGGCCCTGTTGGGGCAGCCCCCTCAGCAGGTGCCGAACCTGGCTCTGGTCGCTTCCGGGGAGCCGGCCCAGCAAATCCAGGCCATCGGAGTTCTGGAGGGCCGGCCGGAGCAGATGCAGGTCATCACCCTGACCCGGGAGGCCATGGAGCACCTGCAGGCTCATCACGGTCCGCCCCAGCCGCTGCCCGTAGCCCGCGAGGCCCTGGCCCAGTCGGTGGCCATCGGCCGGGAGCAGCAGGCTCAGGCCATCCACATCAGCGGACAGACCACCCAGCCCATCTCCATCAGCCAGACCACGGAGCAGATCCCCAGTAACCAGATCCAGGGGCAGACGTTTCAGATACAGGCAGGTACTGTGTCCTACCTCTACACCACCAGCCTGGCCCCGCAGAACTGAGAGAAGCTCTTCGGTGCTCTCTAGTGACTCGGCAAAATATCTGAGCTGTCGCCCTTCGCAAAATGAGTCCTTGTTTCTATGAAGACCTTTTCGATGTATTTTTGTAGAGATTTGTACTTCTTGATAAATACCCCCACTTGAACACGGAGTAGTCTTCAATTAAAAAACATATAAAGCAAATTGACTAATCATGTCTAAGGCTGGTGAGGAAGCCCATCCATTAGTGGCCAGCAGATGTCATTTTCTCTCTACCTCAGCCGTCACTCATTTTAGCAAAGCTTTTAGTCGTGGATGTGAGTTCACCTGGTGCCCCCGACGGACACCCTGCCCTCTGTGGACGAGCATCTCCTGCCCCTCATCTGAGGAAGACGGGGATGCTTTGGAGTCTTTGTGGAAGTTAACCTGTGCATTCTTGATGTCTGTAAATCAGATAAAAGATTAACTAAACTTTGTATCGTTTGATTTATTTATGAGGGTGTGCTTGTCCCTGTTAATCTGAGTATATGTTTTTCTTAAGATTTATATACCAGAAATTCTGAGCGTTCCTCCGTTGGACCTACTTTTGAGATTACATTAAAGATAATCTTCAATAGATGGTTTTAATGATTTTGCTGTTCCTTAAGCCGTGGGCTGTGATCTGCAGGTGACAGTCAAGCATTTTAGAAGTAGCTGTAACATACAGCTGAACACTGACTGTGCTGAGTTTGAGCTGAGGATCGATGGGACACTCTTACTGTGCAGAGGGCGCTGGCTTTTTCCACACGCAGCTCGTGTTGTGGGCATTGGGAACAGATCGGGTCTCACCATCTGTTCCCATAGCCCGTATTTAGCCTGAGCTGAGAGAGGAGTTTGGAAGAGCCAATGCGGTGGAGCGTGGGGGATGGCTCCACTGGGGGCTGTGTCCGTAAGCGACTGGGACCCTGGGGGTGGTTTAGAAATCATTTTTAGCTTTTTGGAACAAACACACACAGTCAAACAGCGTCTGACACTAAAACATGACACACAAAACATTCTGAGTTGTAGATTTTCCTTATAGATAGAGGGCAATAAGGTGTGTTTCCTCCACTGGTCAGTAGGAGCTCACAGTTTTAGGTCTCTGGAGAAGGACACCATGGTTGTCTGATCCGGGGTCTGCGTCGGCTCGGCCTTGGGCGTCACAGCGGACGGAGTGAGATGTTGGGCGGGTGGTTGGTGCGAGGTGCTCCACCGACCCTAAAACAGGTGGTCATCAGGCCACGCGGTCAGTGTTGGCTGTTGCCAGGTAACGGAGGCACTAAGTCACTAGCTGGGTGGGCGGAGGATACTTACCTGCTGAAGTGGATTGGGTGCTGGGAGTCGTTCTGGGGAAAAGAGTGCTATTCTGTCCTTTAGAAAGACGGGAAGAATGTTAAACTTTTGCGACTGCAGGTAAAAGAATGCACACGGGGAAGTCACTGCGTTACATTCCCCTCAAGTGAAGATTCATGCTAATGTCAGATTTAGCGAAGGTATCTAGTGCCCACTGCTGGCTGTGTTTTGGTACCTGAATGGGGGCCACCTCTGTACACCGCTGCCTCGGTGTCGGAGAGCTGGTTCCGGAGCCCCTGCACCCGGCGGAAGGCGTCGAGTTTCAGCCGTCGCTCCTGCAGCAGCTGGGCCCTGAGCTTAAGAATCAGGGGGAGTGAGGGGTGTGTGCGGAGAGCGGCCTCTGCTGAATCACCCGCGCACGGTCTGGGTTGAGTTAAAACTCCGGGATCTTAAAGAGCTAGCAGAGTCCTGTCTATATGAATAGTAATGGCTCTCATCCTGCCTGGCATGTTAACTTTAAGAGCTGCGATTCATATATACCAGAAGAAGAGCCAGTTTCTTTGGTAGATAGGGTGGGGGTGATATAGAAGGCAGCATCAATGCACTTATACCTTCTTTGATTAAAGGTTAAAAATGACCCCTCCCCCAGCTCCTGACCGAATTCCACATGTTCAGCTCACGCTTTGCATGACTGCCTGGCAATAACAGCTCAGCTCCCCGGCTGGTGGCCCCCACCCGTTTGATCTCCTTCTGGCTGTGCAGCTGCTGCAACTGGTCGGCCCGGCTGTTCCTCTGCAGCTGTGCGTCCAGCTCTTCCAGCTGTTGCTGCTTGTCGGCCACGAGCCACTGCAGCCGCTCCAGGCTCAGCACACGTGCCCCCTCCAGGTGCTGCTGGCCCGCTGCCTGCTGGGCCAGCTGTCGCTCTGCGGCCTGCAGTCGCTGCCTCTGCAAAGACGGCGAGGGACGTGGGCACAGTAAGCTGTAAGGGCCACTCCTGCTGACACACGAGTCGTGCCAAACTAGCATCTGTAAACGCTGTCAATGTGGGTTTGTTTATCTCAGATGCTCAATATCTTTTCTAAACTTTGCTAATACGCAATAGCTATGTATGCCATTCTAGATTAAAATCAATGTAAATAAAATATAAATAATCCATATTGAGTTCATCTTGCTCGTTTAGATGTGTCTTGGGGTTGTTACATGATCTACTGCTTACTCTACTGTCAACCCTATAGCCTATTTCATCCTGAAGCCTACTTATCTTCCTGTAAAGAAATGTTCTAATTGTTCTGATCTAAACTGCTCTGACAACAAATAAATTTGTCCTTTGATATATTTTGTAGTCTGTGCTAACCAGGGTCGACTTTATCTGTCTCTGTCAAGATTTCGTGCTCAATGCCCTAAAATTCTCTTCACCACTCAAGCTGAAAGGCCATTACTCAAAGGTCAAACTACAGTGAATCCGTGCTGCGATCACCAGCGAGTGCAGCTGCTCAGTGGTGTCTCCGTGTGCCTCGCGGTCCTGCTCCAGGGCCGCCCTCGCGGCCTCCACTTCCTGTTTGAGCAGCGCCACTTCCTCTTCGGCCATCGTCTTCACCTGCAGGCCCTCCTGCTGGTACAGCAGTGCTTCCTGCACCGGGAGGTGGGCCCTGAATCAGCAGCAGCCACCTGCACTGCAGTGCGGTTTTACTACGGTACAATTTTGTGTTCGCTGTTTTCAGAAAATGTTCGAGCACCACACAGTGCAATGAAAGCACACCGCTGAGCCTGTGATATGCCTACTATCTGTGCAATGCACCAACATTTAATAAGCATTGCAAAGTATTTGTCCATTAAACGTATAGTAAGTAGTTTGCTTAATGCAGGCCTTTCCTAGGAGTCAGTGTATACCTCCTTACATTTGGGGATGCTAGATCAGCACAGACCATTGACAGGCTCCTTTCCCTCCATCCCACTGACCTGCTGGTACTGGTGTAACTGCCGCTGCAGTTTTCCCTGGATGGCCATCTGTCTCCACCGGTACAGGGCCTTCAGCTTGCAGAGCAGGCCTGCCAAGCGGCCATGTTCTTCCCACATGTCCTGCTGCTCTTCATGCTGTCCGGGGAACAGGTGTCGATCACGCTGATTATTAACGTTGACGTTTAGGTGCGGATGACTAATGTCCGACCCATTGAAGTGCCGCACAATTATTCTCCAGTCTCCCTTGAGAATTGAGCCAGCTATCTTTCGACCGTGGTTCTAAGTGCCATGCTATCTGTTGGTCCATCACGATGTGGAGCTCTGAAATGATCATTTTTGAAGGTTTGCTACTTGGGCCAAGCTCCTTACCACTTTCAAAGCAGTCTGCAGAGCCCCATCATCTTCTGTGGTGCCCGGCTTCCTTTTCATCTTGTTGATGCTCTCCACACCTTCCCTCCGGACTCTGGTGACCAGCTGAGTCACATCTCGGTCCATCCTCAAGTGACACTCATCCAACCTTAACTGTTCATCAGAAACAGCAAAGGTTAGTTGATCTCAAGTCAATCCACTAGTCACCCAGGTTGAGGATTACAGCTTAATGATCAACCAGCTTTTGTAATACTTGTCCATAAATTTACTCTTGAACAATCTTTTGTCAGACATTGAGCATTGTTCATACACCGTGGCCAAGTAAGACTTTAGACAACTAATTAACTTGACATTAGGAGATAGACAGGATGGGCTTCCTCACCTTTAATTGACAGCAGCAGGAGATGAGATGTTGGACAAGTGCGTCGTAGCGGCGGCGGTGCTGGGAGTCTAGCTGCTTCTGCAGCCCCCCGCTGTGTTGGTCCGCCCTGGCCAGCCGTGCTCGCAGCGCTGTCATCTCCAGCATTGTCCTGCGTGTGAGCTCAGCAAACCGGGACAAAGGGAGGCCCTGCAAGAGGACATACGATAGACACCTTAAGCTGTATGCAAGTAAGGCCTGGATTCCTCCCTACTGTGTTTGTGTGCATGTGTCACACATTCAGAACGATTACAATTAAAGTAGTAGTTTTGCAGGAATCATCCACGAAACTTGGTCATTATGAACCACACCTGCTCAGAGGTCTTCTGATGTTTCTGCAGATCCTCAGATGCTTTCAAATCCTGGAATTATTGTGATAATGGTAAATATGGGCAACCAAGAGCCACAATTGAAGATCTCTCAAAGATCATTAATGGTTATTGAGTTGTTTCAATTAAATTCATAAAAATTGTTCTAGTGGAAAGATTATCATCATAATCATTATTGTGTAATCATATTATTAGGAATAATAATGTCCAAATATCTAATGGCATATTAGGGTAGCCTTAATGCCTCTCCTTACCAGAGCCACGTGTTTTACCTGTTCTCTCTGGAACAGCGTCTGGGTCACGTGCTGCAGCAGGTTTTCATAGAACAGGGAGTA
The DNA here is from genome assembly GCA_026784285.1 of Stomatorhinus walkeri. Taxonomy (NCBI): domain Eukaryota; kingdom Metazoa; phylum Chordata; class Actinopteri; order Osteoglossiformes; family Mormyridae; genus Stomatorhinus; species Stomatorhinus walkeri. The sequence goes on from JAODUD010000026.1 coordinate 17,072,003, forward strand.
GGCCTGGAAATTACTGCGTTCTCGTCCCATGACGGCACACCCCAGAGCCGTGAGGCACTCTTGCAGATGGGTCTTGGCAAGCGTGAACTGGAGAACATATTATCTGGTCTGTGCGCATTTTTGATCTGGGAACCACTAAGGAATACCCTCGCCTGACTCTGTAGGCACATTACATGGTCCAGAAAGATTTACCTTCCCCTCAGTCTCCTCACAGCCGTCCATGAGCTGCCGTATGAAGTTTTCCACTATCTGTGGCCGTTCAGGAGAGAAACGCTGCTTTATAGAAGGTCTTTTCCATAAGTCTAGTTTGAAGAAAACCAGACAGACAGCTGGATTAGATTAGGCATTTGTGCTACAGTTTACTCATTTATACAAAACTGGGTTATGTACAAGAACCCTTGTATGTAGTACTAAAGAACCTCAATTCTACATGTAGGCTGGAATCCTGCATGGGTTTGAGTACCGGGGTACCCTATCATTAATAATAGGGTTAGGGTGGACCATGGTTTATGTTTTAAAAATGAGCAGGCTATAATTTTATGGGTTTTTTTTTTGAAAAGATAAAACTCACTTGTGGACGTATGTTCACAACTGCTTATCGTATTCGGGGTCAAGAGAGATCTTGACCCTATGAGGAAAGGCGGGGAACAACCCCAGGATGGGTCGCCAACCCATCGCATGACACACTCACGTTCCATTCACTCACACATGCACACCTACGGCCAATTAGGCTCAGCGTGTTTTTGGACTGCGGGGGGAAACCCACAATGACACAGGGAGAACATGCAAACTCCACACATGTGGGGCCATGGCGGAGACTCGAACCCAGGTACCAGAAATGTGAGGCATCAGTGCTAATCACTGTGGCATCATGGTTTGTGTAACGTGAAAATAATCTCAATCTCAAGGCTTTATTGCCATAACAGAGGAGTTCAGTGGCAGATGATAACAAACTCCCAGGTCCATAGTGCAAGATACAGACAGAGAGAGGTTAACGGGGGTTCGTGACCTTAAGGCCAAATAGGAGGACTCTGCACAACAAGGGGTTAAGTATAAGACTACAGGGACAATACATGCAGGTAAAATACAGTGATGTGATGCATAAAGGGGATATTTTAAGGTGCAAAAAACAACCCGAGGAAATAGAAGACAAATGATTGAATGCTACAGCAAAAAGTAGCAATGAACAATAAATAGACTAGAACTGGGGAGCATAATGCAGTAAACAAAAGAAAAGAATTGATCTGAGAAAATGCAAGAGGACCCAAAGGTAGTGTTCCTTTAGGGAATCCACCCAAACAGAGAGAAAATGCAAAATGCCCCCCAAGAGAGCTGAGGCCCACATCTACACAGCCAGTAAAAAGGTCTTTATGTGTGTTTGTACTGAGTACCAGCAGGAAGCCCCCCGCTGAGGTGACCTCGCTCGGAGATGACCAGGGTCAGCTCCCTGCCAATTCTGCTCTGTGCTGCAGCAATCAGGTCGCACTCCGTACACTCCAGCAACCTGCCGAGCTAAGCGGTCGAAATCAGTGAAAGCACAGCTTCCGTCATAACACAGGGATAACATCACAGTGAACTCACAAAGATCCATAAGCACGAAGCCGTAAGTGCCTGAGGAGCACAGTGACTCTCATCACGTCACTGTGATGTTTAAACCTACATCAATGTTATCGGGTATCACGGTAAATAAATTTAAGGGTGATTATAGGATTTTATAGGGGAGGCATAAGGGAGCCAATCTTATCATTAGCCAATGATGTGTTTTGAATCAATGACTGACAGGGGAAGGCGTGCTTTGGGGGCCAACCAGCTTTCAGCTTGGACACCACCCCTGTATACATTGAAGTCTGATGCTGTTTCTTTCCAAACCACAGGAATAGACTTATTTTCATTTAGCGAACACATTTCTCCAACTAAGGGTCAGAGTGCTGGGTCAGCCAGTGATTCTGAAGCAACTGGGCCTTGATTTAGGACCCAATAGTGGCTTCGCTTCCCCAGACATGGAATTTGAACAACAAACATTTGATCAGAACACAGAGTCCTAACCCACTGTGCTACACACCGACTCAGATTAGATTATGTCATCATCTTTGTACATTTCAAACCATCTACAAATGTTTTGTTCCGTCACCCGAAACAGGGGTTGGCAAACTGCTCAGGAAAGTGACTTTTCCCCTTCGCTTTACCTGCTGGGTTTTGATGTCCACCTCAGAGGTCCCGGGGGGGAGCGGGACAGGCTGGCCTCCTGCCCACACGCTCCCGTACTCCTCCTCGCTGCCCAGCTGCCGGACCAGGGTCCTCATGCTGGGGTACAGAATTTCCTCTCTGCGGGACGAGGACGATTAACAGAACGTGTTTGCTGGAGGTCTGGCAAAATAGTGTGAAGTCGAATTTGTGGTTGTTACTGTCAGGGAAAGTCAGGAGGAGAAGCCAGATAAACGTGTAAGAGTAGGACAGGAGACTTACAAAGACCTCGTAAGTGGGAGTACCATCCTAATTTTACTGTACAATATTAAGGTAAGCATCACCGTCACGGGTGGACAATATATTGTCGTCAATAGGTGGGATTTGGGGGCCTTGGTGTACTTGGATGCTGAATGAGGGAGAGGGGTCTCTCTTGATATATATTGTCATCAACTGAGTAGCAGGATGGGGGCCTTGTTGCATTTTGACGCTGATGGGGGGGTGGGCGAGTCCCCCTTGGAATATTTTCCCAGCAATGGGCTCACAGAGAAATTTCCCAACCTTCCCGATACCATGTGATGAAAGTGCCACTTTAACCTGTAACTCCATGTTGTACATAAATATATGTAATTTCTCATTTATTTAACGGACGCTTTTATCCAAAGCAATATACAACAGGACTAAGGGTCTTGCACTGGGGCTTGCTGGTGACATCACTCTGTCCCTGGGAGACCTTATGATCACAGAGCCTCCTAACCCACTGAGACACTCACCGCCCCCAGCATGTCTGTTGATTTTATATGACATTATTTGGAGATGTGTAGCCAAGCATTTCTCACAGTGTCTGACAGGCGAACGCAAACGCTGAGCTATAACATCTGACCTATAGAGGCTGGAGTATTTCCTGTACAGGCTGGTGGTGTTGATTTGCTCCACGTTCAGCTGGCGCCGACCCCAGTCCTCTTTGAATCCCTCCAGCTGCTTCCAAAGCACTAGGAAGGCCTTCCTCGTTGTGTAATCGTGCAGGGCGTCCCACCGGGAGACCGGGGAGATGCCCACGGACTCCGTTCCTATGTCATCCTCCCGGTCGCTGCGGCCCTCGGTTTCCTGTGACGTGTGTGTGCAACAGAAACGCTGCCCTGCTTTAGGTCACGGGAATTGTGGGTAATTGGAAAAGCATAACAGTATGGAAATAGCAAAGTTCTGCTGAATTTTCATTGTTGTCATTATGCTTCACTAGTTGGCTGATAACTAACACTGCAGAACACATTTAATTGAATTATTAAATTTAATTACAGTTTGCAATGTTAGGAAACACTGCCTGGAATAATATACTAAACACCGCAGACTGCAAAGCTAATATTGCAGTTTTATTTGCTGACATTTAACACATTTTTAATGTTAGAAGTGTAACCAAATCATTAAAAAATGCAAAGGGAATACTTAAAAGGTGATATATGAAGATGAAAACAGTGGAATGTCTTCTCACATTATTATTTATTAGATTTACTGGCTAAAGAGCTTGTATCACATGATGGGGAAACGAAAGCCCCCCCACCCCACCTCACTATGGGGACGATCCTCCGAGCCACTTTCCACGCAAAACGGGGCGACCTCTCGCCCGCTGCTTACGACGTCCTCCAGCAGAAGGGACACGGCCAGCATCTCGCCATTGGCGGCCATCCGGCCGCGATCGCTCAGACCGCTCAGACACAGCTGTGAGCGAAACGAGGGAATACAAAAGGCACCAGGTTCGGCACACAAAAGCAGACCATAAACACCAGCAGGATCACAACGGGACCGTTTCTCACTGACTCACTAATCAAGATCGAGAAATTTTATTGATCATCGGGGCTCAAACCGCTATTAAGCTTCAACGAACGGATCGGCATTGACAGGAGACCTGCTGATACAGCACCAGTAACGTCTCCTCAAAAATTTATGAGAGTAGGAGCTCTCTCACTGGAGAACATGCAGAAAAGCTACGCTCCCTGTTATATTGCTTTGGACTATTAGTAAGTGCTGGACTGAGCTGTTAATAATCAGCAGGGAATGGAAATATTATATCACAACAAAAAACATTAAGCAGTATGTGAACACAATTTATTTGTAAGGTGCTTTTGTTAAGCATAACTTTGAATTTGCTAAATTTGTTCATGTTTGTACTGTTACGTTGATTTAAGATTGCTTATAAGTGGCTAAGTTTATGCTGAGCTTGACAGACTGGTTATTAGCTCATGCTATTAAAAAAAAAAACACTTACTTTACATAAGAGGTCCAACAGCACAGTGAAAATGAGTAAGTCTTCGACAATATAGTACTATTCATTTAAATTGTAGAGGGTGCGTTATTTATAGCACCCGTGTTACGTGCTTTAATCAAGAGTGTACTGTCCTGAAATTATTACGTGTATTCTTGGGGGGGGGAAGGAGAAATATAATTCTTAAAAATGGCTCGAGGCTACAGATAAGCTGCCAGAGTCTGCCGTCAGGGGACCGTGTCCAGGCTACCTGCATGCACTGCTCAATGGGACTGATGTCACAGATGGTCACTGGGAACAGGCCGTGTCGTCCAATAAAGCCCCTCCAGGGGTACAGTCTTTCAGCCTGTGCAGCGAGAGCACAAAGTCCAGCACGTCTGTCAGCTCCTTCACGCTCGGACCAGAGCTGGCAGATTTAGAGATTAGGCCCATGAAACCGGAGATGCCTTTTCAGCAACTTAAACTGCATGCTGTAGTCACAAAAATGATGTCTCCAGAAGGTTTCTCAAATTCTGATTGCAGTCTTTTCACAGAAAATAAACATTGCCCCCCCCCCACACCCCACCCAACAGTATATATTGAGTTCCCTCTCCTTTTATATAGTGTACAGTAGAATTAGCCATCACACCTCACGTTTTATTTATTTAGCAGGTACATTTATTTAAAGCAACATTCTTTTTTTTTGATAAATCAGGATCAGACTGTTCCTGGAACATTTGGGGGGTTAAGGGCTTTTGCTCAAGGTTAAGTCACTCTGCTAACTCTAGGATTTGAACCAGCACACTTCTAATCACAAAAACAGCACCCCAATCCACTGAGTCACACCAAACTTAATTTACCAGCTATGCACATCCAGAGTTACTGTGACGGCTATAGGCTTTTCCATGGATTACCATGAACTACTGATGCAGTACTACATTCAAACAGCAGAGGGCCTGTAAGGTACTGACCTGCCTGCAGTGCGGCTCCAGTGCCCGGGGCAAACGCAGCTGCGAGCCGCACGCACTGGCACTCACCCTGTCGCTCAGCACGGAAAGGGCGTGGCCCATGTTGTCTGTGACTGTCTGACAGTCCACACAGTTCCCAGAGGAAAGGAGGGCCTCCCTTATTTAAAAGGAGATACAATGACATATAATATTGCTGCCATTTTGCTAGAAAAACCCTGTATAAAAATAAACACAATGAGAACTGGTTCTCAATCCTGGTGTCAGGCTTCCCCTCCCAGACAGCCCACATTGTTTAGCACTATACTCCCAAACAGGAAATCAAGGACTTTTTAAGTCAGATAATCAATGAATCAATAGATGGATTTGGACACGGGTGATTCTAGGATTTGACCCTTAGGGGGACTCGGCCTACTGAAGAAATCAATTAAATTTGCTGAGGGGGGGTATAAAATGTATATAAAAATAGAGCATCGCTAAATGGTTTTAGAAGCATAATTTTACGGTGGGGCTGCAGTCCATCCTAGGCATTCAAATAGTTGGTCAGTATTTATGGAAGACTGTCATACAGACTGAACATTTAAGCTACGTTTTTGGCCTTTCGATCATTCACAGGGGCTTCGTCTCCCCGCCTTCTTGCCTGATGCAGTGGCGGACAGCCGTGTCGAACTGCAGGAAGAGGACCTCGCGACGGAGGCGGAGCAGCCGGGCCGCGGCCTGCGGGCAGCGGGGGTCAGGGAGCGCGGCGATCCGCCCCTGGAGGTCAGCCAGCTCCGCCCCTTAAAAAACGTCAAGCAGGAGCGGTTAGAGAAATGGCCCGGGGCTGGGGGAGGGGGGTCCGTACAGCACCAAGGTCGTACAGGACACCCACAGCGACGTGATGTCGACTAAGACTGCCTTTGTCCTGAATCCTGGGCCTCACTGCCTACTGCCTGAGTCCATTGTGGATTCTTGTTGAAAGCACCTCCTTTTAAGACATAATAATGCCTCCCTGGTTTGTGTCTGAGCATGTTGTCGGTGCAGATGCTCACCGATGCCCTCGGTGCCCCCCCAATCGGCAGCAAGCGGTGCATTTCTCCTGCCGCCGGAGACCCCCACGCAGAGACTCCCCAGGTGCGCAAAGCCGACCAGGTAGGACACAATGTCATGAAGCGCTGACACCACGTCCAGGTTGAGTTGGAGAGCCTTGGCAGCGAGCTGGGGAAACAAATCAGGGGCTCGCAGTGTATGCTAATGGGCTGGAGCGCTAACTTTTAGCATTTTATCACCCCACCTACTGCATGAGACGTTTTTTCATCGCTAGCTATAAACAAGAATTCAAATCCTGCAAGCAAAACAAAAAAAATATGCCAAAAAATTATTTCAGATAATACTTTTAAATATTGTAATGCAGATAGAAAAGCACACGTTCTCGTGCAAACATTTGACACATCCAGGGCTCATCATCACAATGAACTCTGACGGACATTTTGATCAAAATGCAAACACGGTATTTAAAAACATAACATACGTTGGTATATCAATTTGAACATTTTGCCACAGACACAGACGAGTCCTGCCACGGACCCAGTCCGTGTATGGATGGGTTAGCAATCGCTGGCCACTGCTTAAACTCTGGTCTGTTTTTTACTGTAATAAGTTACCTGCATGGTCCCAATTATAAACCAGTATAAATATTTTAACACTTACCACATCATCCATGGATTTAAACATAGTCAAGACCTCGGAGAGGTCTGGGATGTACCACAGATTGAGAAGTTTCTTTCCATCTTCAGAGAATACGTGTCTGTGTCTGGGTCCAAACAAAGGGGGTTCATTGCTATGAATTCCATCATCCTAAAGTTTCTCAGCCTGCAGCATCCTCATTCTGGGTACCACACGGTAGGGCGGCACATATGTACCACAGTTTAATATGCCACAGACATCTGGAACATACCCCAAGGCACCCACCTGACATCAGACTGAACCCCATGCTCTGAATCCCGGTCGCTCTTCACCTCATTGGCTCGTCCCACGGCAAAGTAAGACTGACGGACGGATGGGAGGTCAATGAGCATTGCATTCAGGCTATGGTAGAGGCCCACGATCTGTCCCCTCACGCAGCTCTGAGACATCCTCATACTGAACCTGGGTGTGCACACGGCTCCCTGTTAGGGTTACAGTCTCAAAGAAAAGCAGCAGATTAACTTTCTAGGAGGTGCCAGATTTGAAATCTGTGACCCAACAGCTTTGAAGCAAGTTACCTTAAAACTGCAAGCTGAGAAGGAAATTTTAAGTGTCAGCTAAAAGTAATACAACTTCAAGGCTGTATTTAATGACTAACAAAAACTTCATAGCAAAATATTTAAGCGGCGCTCGTTCGGCGCTGCTCAGCTCTTCCAGCGTTAGTGCTTGTAAATTTTAAAACTGCAATGTAAGCAAATGTAACCCTAAATGTCTGGATTTCAGACAATTTTTCCTCCTGGAATACAGGTATGTCTCCTTTCTGAGATGGGCTGTTGAGGAACTTCCAGACACACCTCTGACAGAATTCAAGAATTAGTCTCCTTTTGAGCTTGGTCACTTCATCCTGCAGCAGGAGAGATCAATTCAGTAATGGTGGTGGAGGCAGGCGCAAAACCAGAGCAATGGAACATGGCTGCATGGAGAAACTCACAAGGTTTCTCCTAACAGATCCCATGACCTCCTTATTCCTCAGAAAGGCATCGAGCATCATGTCACGGACGACTGTTTTCTCTAACTGGATTGATACAAATGATTCAGCAAGTCTGGAAATAGAAAGTATAAGATTGCAAGGTACATATGTCGCTGTACAGCCATCCTTCTACAAACATCCCCTATAAGAAACCCAGTACGGATGGCGTTTCTCGTTCATGTGCAAAACATCAATCATAGCTCACCTCTGCATGGTACCTAAATCTCCTCGGGTCTTATGCTGGCTTCTGGATTCTAGGCCCACTTCTACCTCTCCCCTTCCGGAAGTTTCCACTTCCGTGGTAGAGGTATCCTCCTAGACAACACATTGATGTCTTCAGTTCACACATGACAAGGCCCACTAAGTATGTATAAGGTAGTCAGGTTACCTTCTCTTTTGCCCCCACAATCCTTTGCACCCAATCACAGAGGCAGGCCAGCTTCAGCGCACCAATCAGGGCATTCTTCTGAGTCACCTGACAGGCCAGGGCCACCTGTAGGTTCTCTATCCCCGAACTGCTCATGAGCTGTCGATGTTAGTCAGAGCAGAGGAATGGTACAGTGTTAGTACTCTCTTGGTTGCGCTGAGGGGTTAAATTCTTACTACACGCTCAGTTTATATATAAGAACAGGAAAGATAACCAAGTCAAAATGAAACTTGGAGAAACAATGAACAAAGCAGGCCCACTCATGTAAGGCGGATATCGTTGCTTTAACAACACAATCAATGTTATACCTATAAGCAATAGTGAAGGAGAAACTCCTCATGACGAAACAGATAATATTTCAGTTTTATCAAACAAACACATAGAAATACTATTGCACTAATGTATTTAGTGTATTGGATTAGATTACATGGAGCACTGCTTCTTCTGTGTAGAAGCTGAATTTCCCAATGTGATTCTCATCAACTTCCTGGACTGCCAGAACCAGGCTGGATGGAATATATCTGTAAATACATTGTTATTCCTAAATCCAGTCTCCTATACAACAAGCAGGAGATAAAAACAGAATTTGATCTGCAGAAGACAGGGCACACTGCGGTGAATATTGAAGGCAGCGACAAATAAAATCCATAGTCATGTTCTCTGATGGACACGGTTTAATTAAAGCTTAACTGTATTTGGATTTAGACCAATCAGATGCATGCGTTCATAATGAAGCCTGGAGGCTGGGGGGGGGCAGACTCTGCACCTGTCAACACTGCTGTCATCCTGCGGGGGGGCTGTTACAGATTGGGGCACTTTCTCCGGCTTCTCCCTGAGGGCCGCTGTCTCGAACGGCACAGGCCGCATGTACAGATGGAACTTCCCAAAGCCCATTAGGAGAGCGAGCCTCTCGTATAACCTTGGGGAATCGAGACAGTGTTTCAGGTGTGTAGATGAGGGGAAATAAAAGGCAGGAGCAGGAGCTAAGGGGGATTAGGGGTGTTGACAGTCACCGCCAAGGTTTAATCGAGCAGGAACCATCAGAAGAAGGCAGAGAGAAAGTGGATCCAGCGGCAGCGTCTGCCACCTGTCAATCCGCACATTTATGCAGGGACCCCAAGATCAGGCCACAAACAGTCACTACATTTATTTAGGGTACGCTGAAGCAGCATGTTCTGACAACAAGGTAGCTAAGCTACGATCTTCTGGCTCTACTCCCTAGCTATTTATTTATAATTCATTTATTTTAGTTTTCGAGACATCTGAAGGGAGGCCCCAAGGCAGGTGGGATCCCAGAAAGAGCAAAGCTGGCCCTGAGTGGGTCAAACCAGTCAGTTACTCACAGGGGGAAGCCTTCCACTGTATTTTATCTACTACAGAAATAATTACTCAAAGGCTGCAACTTTGACAATACATTTAACATTAATTTCACTTAGATGTCTCTGAAGACGAGACCATCAGCAGAGCTTAACTGCGACAGACTGGCGGTCTCAGTGGCAGAATCGATCAGCCGATGCCTGAGGGTAACGAGCTCCAGCAGTTTGCTAAAGGTCTCCACGACGAAGAGCTGCCTCTCCTTGATGGTCTGTTCCTCTCTACTGACTGACTCGACGACCGACAGCCCCACGTCTCTCACGAAGAATGGGTCTTCAAAAAACACATCTGAAAATAACTGACAAGACAGGGCCGCATCTGTCATATCAACTGACATGTATTCATTAACCAGACAGTGATGTTGTACGATTCGGTAATCTTTTCAAGCTTCAAGGAACATGAAATGCAGTATTTTTTTTATTGCAGGGTAGGGTATCAAGGGAAGACAAGACAGAGCCATACAGAAATGACTAATACCATGTCTTTTCTGTAACCGCTTGTCCTATTCAGCGTCATGGGGGGTCCAGAGCCAATCCCGGAGGCTATCAGGATCGGGCACCAAGCCATCACAGGACACACTCACATGTCATTCACAATTTGGTAAACTCAGTTCACCTTAGTATACCCTTGGACTGTGGAAGGAAACCAGAGTACCCAGAGGAAACCCCATGACAACACAGGAAGAACACGCAAACTCCACACACATGGAGCCAAACTCTGGTCCCAGAGGTGTGAGGCAGTGGTGCTAACCACTGCTCCATCGTGCAATTCAAACTTGGATTTTCTTTACATTTCTATTGAATTTATATGACGATGACGACGATGAAACCTTAATAATATTCCTCAAGTAGTAGATATCTGTACAAATCAAAATACATTTTGCATTAAATATTTAGACTGAGAGAGACCCACATCTCGCTGGATCTGAGGGCTATACGCGGCCCCCGGTGAGAGACGGGCGTCCCATCTCTGCCGCGCCCGCCACAGCACCTGCAGCTCCAAGGCCAGCTTCTCGTGGACGCTTGGGGTCCTGTCTAACTGGCTGAAGTCTGTGCAGAGCTGCCTCACGGTCTGGAACACGTGGGTCGCCAGGCAGAGGGAGGGGTGAAACTCCAGCAGGAAGATGCTCTTTAAGGCAGAGCTGTAACACACGCACACTTGAACTCTTAACACGACTATTGCTATATCTAAAGCCAAGTATCCAGTTAGAGTTACTATGTTACTATGGGAAGTCACCTGACATGTGCCTTTGGGTCATCTTGACCCCAGGGTAGGTGTGAGAGCTAGGGATGCTCACTTAATTCTGTAAAAATGTTGCAAAAATATTGGTTTTATAACAAAAATAATATGCTTTATTCATTTTTTTTACTATTTATTACTATTTATAGTAATAAATTGAGATCCAAATTATAGTTCTGAAAAAGCTGTTCTGACAAGCATCACTGGGTGATTTTAAATTAGTAACATTTTACAATAACATAAAATATGAAACCATTTGTGGTTAGTATCACTTTGGGAGCCAGTGGCTACAATTGCAATTAATAGCGAAATGGCAAAAACAGGATTGAATGAGTCAATCAAAAAATTATGAAACTTAATAAAAAGATACTGTGCAGATATGTTAAACCCTGCATGCCAATGGACGTCTGTTAGGAAACAAATAAATTTGGAACATTTTTACAGAATAAAGCAAGCGTCCTAAGACTTTCTGCAAGCACTGTTTATGCCCACTGGTCTTGCTGATTAGTGATTAAGACTCACCTGCTGTTGCTGATGGAGACCAGTTGCTTAGGGATGTAGTTCAGAGGCAGGCCGTGCTCATGCCATGTCCCATTCTGACCATCCCTCCATATCCGCTGAAGATACTGACGACACTCATCTATCTGACATCGCGAAAACAGAGGAAGTTTTGGTATGCAGTGCAGGAAATCCAGTTTTGGATGATTTTTTAAGGTGACAACAAGACTAAGACTGGACTGTTTTGTTTATTGAAATGCATCTTGACTTGGCCTTCTTAAAAGAACCCCAACACTTGTTCTGTCTGTATTAAAATCATGACTCTGTTTTCAAGAACTCATTATTCGATATTAGTTGTAATTCTTCGCCGCATGTCCTGTTAAAGACTGGTGCTAGCAACATAAACAACGTGGTGGATTAATGAGCTATGTTCCACCCATCAGAACATTTTCCATAGTACCTGGCAGTTGAGGACCGCTGTGATGAGTTCCTGATGGCTCTGTAAGCAAGCCTGCTCCGCCCTGTATGTCTTAACAAAATACTCATCATCCAGATCAATCTGCGGCCTCCTGTGCATGATGTCCGTGATGACCTGAGCCAACTTGACCCTCTCTTCAAGATCTACCACATGCTGGTAGGCCTCAAAGTAGCAGTCCATAAGCTGCTGACATGAAGGGAACAGAGTCACCACGATAGCAGAAGAGCATTCACGTTCTGTTCGTACAGCCGGCACACCTACGTGAATCTTGCTCCTGAGGAAGTCAGCTTCGCAATTCCACAGGTCCAGCAGAACTGCCAGCCGATCAACATCTGCCTGGGCCCAAGACAGAAGGTCACACGACTGCAAGGTTGAAGAATTTCCTGCTTGAAACGTCACACACACAAAAAAAACAACGTTAAATGTATTTGAAAATGATTCATAAATATAACATCCAGAAAAAGAAAACTGAGGTATATGGATAGAAATATCTGCTTTTGAAATTCGTTTAGAAGTACTTACATGCTAAAAATGACCTAATACGACACAATGAATTTTGTCATTCATTAAACACATTTGCCAAAATTAAAATTGAGATTTGAAATGAGTCCTGCTGTTTTTCTTCTTGGGTGTACCAGGAACCGTACTCACCTCCGTTCTGGATATAGTGTGAGGCCACCAGAAGCACAGTATTTTCCAGTTGTCTCAGATCATTCAAAGCAACGTCATAGACGACATACAGTCCACAATGGTCCTGGGTGTGGAGGATCTCCTCCTCATAGCTATAAAAGTCATGCAGGTTCTCCACGTCAGGAACATCCATGACTTCGGCGCAATGAACCTGCAAAAGCCAAACCCTTGGCATATGAAGCCGATATATTTGCAAAGTTCTACATTTGAGCCATGAGCTTCACAAAATATTTGCCATGTTGCATCATTAAACATTCTAGAGAAATACTGAAAAATAACGCTGATTAACATTGTAATTCAATGAAGCACAGATCGCCCTGCCAAAAAATAAGTCAGCAATAGTCTGTATGGAAGGATACATAAAATTTACATGAAAAGTTTAAGTTTTGAATTTCCATATGTAAACACAATAATCTTGCTACTTTCAAAATAACCAGGCTAACTTTGTACCACCCCCCCCCCCCCCC
>JAODUD010000026.1:17085358-17101121 GCA_026784285.1 Stomatorhinus walkeri
ATCTTGCTACTTTAAAAATAACCCGGCTAACTTTGTACCACCCCCCCCCCCCCCTTCAATATCAAGGCCAACAAGAATGAATGTGGCTGAAGTAAGCTGGTTTTATGCGGTTTTCCACTGGATCCAGAATCCATGAGCAGTGTGTTGACATAGGTCCCACTGGATGAAGGATCACCTGAAGACAGTCAAATCTGTGTACTTAAGGGTCTATTACTTTTACAATATTTACTAAAATCCACTCTACCATACAGGAAAATATAAAAACAGTGCAATCCAAAAATATATTCTGTAAGACCCCTATTGACTGTATGACCACATAGTATTTATTCCAACATTCCTTGCACTTACACGCATGCTTGCACCTTTTGTACAGTTATCAAACACACAAGCACAATATATAAATCAACTGTACTGTTTGTGACATTGTCTTGCTTTAACTATGTATATATTTATTGTATGTATGCCAAGCTGGTGTGTAAGTACTCTGGAGAACCACTGAAAACCGTAGACAAATTCCTTGTGTGTCAGCACATTTAACCAATAAACCCGATTTTGATTACATTGAACCAATCAGAGTATGCAACACTCAGAATGGCTGCAGGTGGTCACTGGCACTGGGGGATTCTGGTATGCAGAAGATAAGAAACCACGATGCATGGGATCATTATACCCCATGATATCAAAGATAATGGAGACAAGTCTTCTTGGCACATCCTGGTATGAACCAGGAGAGAAGAAAGCAGGTAAGTGTACAACATTAGCCTGGACCTGGACTGGCAAAAAAAGGCTTGCTGCCAACCATCAATGGGGTGGGGCTCTGGTATATATATTTAAAAAAATTTTCAAAGCATTTTCCATTAACCATCTCCTGTGATCGACTTGAACATTCACTGAGATCGACCATCGTGTTGGGCACCCCTGGTATTTAGGCTAAATAATTCCAGGGTTGGGGAAGAAAGACTACCCCTCACAAGCCCCGCCCCCCGGGAAAATTCCTGAGCTTCCCAGTGGCCAGTCCGTGCGTGGTGTTAACTACTGACAGCTAACATGGGTGAAAACGTGCGTCGACCTATCAACTTAGCATCCGTCTGACTCACCGTGTAGTCCGCGGGGGTGCTGTAGAGGTAGTAGTGAGAACCCAGCGCCCCCGTAAGGCCACTCCCACCTGTAGGGGCACCCACGAGGTTGGACATCTCAACATTGCTGCTCTGTTTTCCAGGCTCCTCTCTGAGGACTACTGCGTCATAAGCGAGTGTCCTTTCCACGGATCGAAGGTAGTTCAGCATTCCCAAGCAGGAGCGCTGCGAACGAGGGATGCACTCAACAAACCACATGCGTGCCGCAGAAGAACCACAAATGCTTTGAAACCAGGTATACAAAACAGGTCTATTCTAGGCAGCATTGCATCATGAATCATCATGACCTTTAAATGAATAAGCAGTAACATGAAGAAATCAATGAGTTTCTAGATTTTTCCATGACATGATTAGTTGCAATTTGTCTTTCTTTACGATTTCATTATTTTAAAGATTAAGTACAATAGTACAATAAGTAAACCCATCAATCAACATCATCAATCGGTTGATTTCTCAATAAGAAACCAACCTAAAGACAGATGTTTCAGTCAAATGCTTACCTGCAGTGCCCTAACCCTAAGATATCGTAGGTAGAGGAAGGATAAGAAGACTCCCCTGGAAAAAACTGGATCTTTCCTGCACTTCAACTGCCCTTCATCCAGGCACAAAAGCTGCAGGCTGTCCACACTAAAACAGTAGGGGTGGCATTGAGTATGTAGACTCTGGCGGGATGAGTTCTGAAATAAGCACGCAGAAGAAGCGCGTCTAATCACACAATGGTTTACTCGCTATAACATCAAATTGTTTACGTTTTACCCTGGGTTCGTTAACGTGGTCGATTGTTTGGCGCTGTCTAACGTCTTTTCCCTGCAGTCACCATTTTCGAATGAATCACTGTCCCGCTGGTTCGATTCCTGCGGGGGGGAAATTAGCCCATTTTCAACACACCGCTGATATAATAAATAGACAAATTCTCTTCCTCCCCAGGTGGCTTCTCTCCGTCTATTCTTGGAAAGGGGTGAAAGGTGGGGGCAGGATGAAGGCTGCCTCCGCCCTGGATATGTTCTGATGAGATGTTCGCCTCTTGGCGCCTGACACCAGGAGCTCCGAGGCAGCTTAACAGCTGAAATATCAATAACGCTTTTCGCCAAGCAGACTAGAGTTCTGAGGTAAAAATCTGTGGACTGTAAGTACATAGCTGGTGCTTAGTGCACCATCTCTCTCTCCAGCACACATTAAATTGTTACTTGGGTTAGGCATCACGGCAGATTCTTCCATTACTACGTTAACCATTAGATGTAAAGAAGTGCTTCTTTTACACGTCATTTTGTCTGCTAAAGAATACATTGTTATTTACATTTGAACAAGTAGAAAACAAACAGTAGTTGTTCGGTATATTTTTTTAAGCATGTGTGTAGTTCCTCATCTAGTAGGCAATTAGTTTACCAGCCAAAAGCAACACTAAGTTATGGTTATAGTATCTTTACCAGTGTCACGGGCAGGAAGATTTGTGTACCTGAAGGACACGTGTACTACGGTATATCGTCGCCCAGATGTGGGCGGAACTTTGGCTGGTGCGGCATGAAGTCGTTGGTGATGGCTGGTCTGGGGCAAGGTCATACAAAGAGGCTGCATAGTCCTTCAGGGTCTCTGCTACCACCAAAGGGTCTGTTACCTGGGGTCAATAAGCATCGCTCATCATTCAACTCAGAGTGGGAGGCAACTCTCCCTTTCTGCACACGCTCTTCACAAATGCCTGTTCGGGTGGATGAGACTTGACTGTGTTCCTACCTTTAAGAGCCTATTGAGCGTGTCCAGCGGCTCATCCTTATGACACTGTTGTCGTAGTTTAGTCATAAGTTTCTGCTGCCAGGGATCAAGTCTGGGCGTAACCTGTGCTCGGTAGACAGCGGCGGTCGTGAATGTATCCAAATACTATGATTCCGGATGACCCAGCAATCTAATCCCTGCTAACACAGCTAAAGGTCTCCTCTTTACAAACACTCCTCTCTTGTCATAGATTCTCTTACAATAACTGTGCAATAGTAAGAATGTGTTTATAATGCAATCATGTAGAGTTTTATATCATCCATTTACAACAAGACAAAATATCACACAACATTGAAATGTGCCTATGTAAACAATGTCTGTCCATTTGTCTATTGAAATATAATGTAACCTGGAACTAGTAAGGAGGAAAAACTGACTAAAACGATATTCGATACCCCGTCAGTATGAAATAAGATAACACAGGGCTGCACTGCAAACAACAGCACTGCCCTGAGCGGCAGAGAGCAGGGGCCTGTTTCACAAAGCTGGATTTCTTGCTTAAGTTTCCACCACGTACCTTGATAAAGGGGATCCAGGTGGCTTCTTTTTTCAGAGCCATATTGGGGTCCTTCCTACCCCACTGCTTCTCTAATGCTTCAGTGCTGCCGTACCTGAGGAAGGTCCACATCGCCTCCTGCTTCGCAAAGACAGTCTTGAATTCATTACGCACCTTTAATAAATAAAAAAGGCAAATGTATTTATTAAGAAGTCGCAGGAGGGTAAGGGTGACAGCACTATTAGCTTTCAGTCTTCGTTTGTCAGCTAGCATAGAAGTGATATAAACGTCACATGAAGAATGTTAGGGAAAAGTGAGCAAAACAGAAAAAATTTAAATTGCCAGCAGGGATGCAGCACAACAGCTTCAACTAGGGGCTCATTAATTCATCAGGAAAAAAAGGTGCCATTTTCTGTGCTCTTGTAAGAGCCATACATAGATTTACATAAAATCAAAACAAGTCTCTTATGTTTTGGTAAGTTTATATTAATGGGTTATCTGAGTATGCACTAATCAGAGATAACAATTACCCCAGTTAATGAAACCCAGCTGCCCCTGGGTGCACTGCATTGTTAATAAATACCGTAAATTTGGTATGGATCTTTAAAAATAATAACTAGTAAATGTCTGTCTCCCTATTTTAAGTTTGGGTTTTGATAACTAAGCATTGAAAATGCTACACGACCTTGCCAAATCCAATGGGAAGGCTTGTGGGAGTTTCATTTCCACAAGAATGTTCTGAGGGCGAATGAAAAATGTTTCGTTTAGAGAGATAACCAATCAGATTGTAGAGGAGCTGGGTCCAAGCAACTACAAGAAGCGGGACCAACCAATCATATTCTTGGTTCTGCCTTGGTACCCATCCTTTTTCGTTCTGCCCTCAGAACATTTCAGTATAAGCAAAACTTCCATGAGCAATGGCAAAAGGCAGAAAACAGACACTTCCATCATTAGTTGCCCATATCCTTCATGTGCGGATAGGAAATCTGTCACAAACGTATCTTATGGTTTACCATGTCAAATAACTCTATTTCATCTGCACTGGTCCTCATATCCGCTATGTTATACTTCATGTTGAACTGAGAGATGAGCTCTTGCAGCTGTGAATTAAAGTTCTCCAGCTTCACCGTGAATCTGGGCAGCTCTGAGACCCCTAAAAAAACAAAAGGGGAAAAAGTAGTATTGTGAATAAATAGTTAACATCATATTACTTCATTTTATCTTTTGCTTTTCGGAATTATCCTCAGCCTAACTGTAACGGTGGGTTTCTCAGACTTCCAAGGAGATTTTGAAGTCTGAAGAAAAATGAGGCACACTAGATATTGCATGAATCACGATCATTCCTAAACAAAGGGATGCAAAGTTAGCATGCTTAGATTGGTACCAGAGGGTTTGAAGGTGCAACAGTGACTGAAATCTATGAAAGACTAATCTTTAGGGACCTGGTTGTGTTTAAAAGGTTGTTAATGACCTACTGCAGTTAAAACCCAGCCGCATATGTGGAAAATGTGGCTTTTAATCATTGCAAAAAAAAGTAGTCTAAAATTATGATTGAAGTTAAGAAACACATAGAAACCATACAGCATATAGAAGATTTTGAGGGTATATTCCTGACAAGGAAAATTCATTTTAAATGTGTTCTTCAGCAAGGTCAGCCTGAATGTTTTCTCGTGGCATTGTCTCAGATCATCCTTGGCAAGCATTTGCATTTTGTCAGAGTTGAGTAGAGAGCTCCCCCTGGTGGGAGTGCCCTTACCATCACGGTCACAGGAGAGAGGTGGACGTGTGCCAGACACCTGGGGCACAGGGGAGGCAGAATCTTTTCTAACCGGTGTCCCTCCAGCCAAGCGACTCGCCGGGGGGTCCTGATGATCCCACTCACCTGCTGGCAGATACTGCAGTTCCTACAACACAGAGAACCCCAGCAGCGTATGAACATGGGTCAATAGATGTCAGAGGTGCCTCAGCGAAGACATATAACCTGTGTTTCCCTCCGAGGATGTCAGTAGAGCCATGGTTATTGAACATGAGTACATTGAATGCTGTGGAAATCAGACGAACAGAAAAGCTCTGCTAAGGCATGCATACTCCAAAGCTCTTCCGGTCACAGGTTCCCAGATGGTCTTACCCGCAGAAAGCCGTGGACAGTCTTCACTGAGTGAAGGTAACACACCAACCACTGCAAGTAGATAGCTAGATCTTCCAAAGTGACCATGTTGATGGGACTGCCCTTGCCCAAAAGCATCTTTTCTCTGGATGGTGCCAGTCTCTGTGCCCTCTGGGTTGAGTCCTCATATTCATTCATCAAGTTGGCCAGTTGTCTCTGTCAACATGTGGCATCATCAGATACTCAATGACGAGCAGTAGAAACACTACATTCTATCCAACAATTTACAGAATGAACATTGTCCATTGATCTTTCGAGCAGTTAGCCAATATCCAATGTCTGTGATTTTAGCTGTGACACTATACAATCAAACAATGCATAAATAATTGAACCGATAACATTGTTTTTCAGTTAAGTTTAAGAAAGATTAATTTTCCTGGTTGGAACCCATTTAATCTATCTCCTCTAAAATTAGAAACACTTGGTGCAAAGTAGTGGCTTCCTGCTCTGTGTGCAGAACACCTCAGGAACATCCATACTATCAAGAAACGCTGAGACGTTTTGCACACACACACACACACACACCTACATCTGTGTTCATAAGCATAAAGGCCCATTTTCATCCTTATGAGTCATCTTTCATTTGCCTTGACAAAATGTTGGATGAATCCTCTATGTGTGAAGACGTACCTTGTATGAAGGATACAACATCTCAATAACGCTGGCATGTCTGCAAAACCTCCTCCATCTCAGCATGTGTAGATATTTGCACAGTGCCAGATGGTAGCATCTGTCTGCATAGAACTGAATCAAGTAGCTGCAATTAAACCCGAGGCAACCAACTGGCTTCAATCAGCAGCATTCAACACACATCAAAAGGACCTATTGGGTTGGATCTTATCTTACTTCCCTTTGGGGATCTTTGTCATATGGTTTATTGGCTTGCCGATCCGCCGGCCTTGTTCCCAGCTTGCGGTGGGCTACCTGGTGTAGGAGCAATGGTAGGCTCTCAGGAGTGTACTCTCTGCTCAGGCAGCTCTCGAGCTCCCCCTGCATCACCACCGCCTGGGAGATGAGATGTCGAGCCCGTGGCACCTGCGTTAAAGAAGACCACCAAATTCCGAGTGTGCGAAGCGGCAAAGTCAGGCCTAGGTCAACAGGCTCAGCTAATGTCGCCCCCTGAGACGGGGCTAATGTCTAAACAGGTGTTGTATATTTTAATGGAAAATGTTGGTTATTTTGAAACGTGGTACAGAGCTGCAAAAATATCTCACGCGAACCCGAAAACCATCAGGGCTCACCTTAGTGCTTCCTTGCTACGTTAGTGTTTCTCTCTTTTTTTTCAAGAAATGTAGCTTTCTAGATTTTTCTAGGCTTGTTCTTGCAAAGAAATTTTTTTTTTTTTTTGGTTATGCACATCTGCGGCAAACAGATTTGGTTCGCATTTCGCTGGTAGCAGTCAGAGGAATAGGCCTAATAACCTTCCTCACCAAAGGTTGACCTGAAAAAAACCCAGTTCCTGTCTCTATATAATGCAGGCTGAAGGAACAAGAAGCAGTGGAACTCAAAATCCTCTCTCACCTGTAGACCTTTCTTCAGCACCTGTTCTCTCTCCAGGCGAAAGTAGGAAATGTCCTTTGGGATGGGAATAGAGCTTAAAAAAACCAAAGGTGAATTTATTTTAACAGCATAATTATGAAATACGCTGTATATGGTATACAAGATGAGTAATCGCGCAGTGTTATAGTGGTTTGTTGTGATGCTATTACCTGTAAAAAGGTGTCTCTCCCAGAATCCCGTTCTCCTCAATCTCCGTCTTGAGCAAAAAGAGCTGAACTGAAAGCTCTTTCTCCATCTGCACCAGCTTCTTTGTGGAGGAGATCTTATAGGCCTGGGCCATAGTGGCTGGAGGCACGTGAAATCGTTATTATAAATGTCATACATAAGCAAAGAATCGGATGTTATGATACAATAGTTTGCGTACTCTTTGCTGTTGTAATAAATGCACAGAAACTATAGAATGTGACTAATCTCATACCTACTAAACACACAGAAAGCCAGTTCTAGAAGTGGTAGAATGAGTATCACAACGGATAACATCGCAACCATTATGAATCTTTATGGATAATCGCTCAATTAATCTATTTCTAAATTCTGTTTATCAAATTAAGCGTGGCATTACGCCTAGATTATCTTGTCTAATGGTGCTGCGATAAAATGATACATCAACACGTCAAAATACAGAATTCATTTGGGAGTTAAACAATGGTTATCAGCGAGGAACATGCATCCACTAACAATCTTAAAATAGCACCGAGTAAATAAGCGGTCCTGCCAAGAAATCCTCTGAGCGATAACAGAATGACTAGTTAACAGCTTGCAGACAGCACTTCGGTTCTCTACTGCACTTTGATTTCAGTGGTTCAATAACCGCTAAAAACCAAAGTAAAGATTGTTTCTGTTTTACTTACTGACAAAACTCTAACGTATTGGGGGACGAAGGTGTGTTTTGTGTATTCAGCCTTTTTCGTTTGTATACGTGGGAGTGCCCGAAAAGTAACCATAGTGACAAAATACACATACCTAACGAAAGGGGTTTGGACTGTTAAAATGAAATTATGTAACAACATCACAATTCAGCGGATTATGGAACAAATGTTGAATTGTTCAAGCCGCTGTCCAAGTAGGAGTTAATATGATATCAACTTTTTGTTTTAATTAACTATAACCTCACAGCCTCGCAGTAGGCTGAAGAATAGATTTAAAAAGATGGGTAAAAGTCTACTTCATTTTACATCGTTGCATATCTCGTTTTGACATTTTGGTAGCAGGTATTAACTCCCTTTAAATGTTCTAATTTTTCAGAAAGCACAGTTTCCCAGATGGTCGCCACTATATTTGTCGATGGTAGTGTGTATTTTTAAATGAAATGTTGCTATCCAAACGTGCCGTTTTACTGCAAACATACACCAGTCCGGGCAGACCAGTGTTCACTGGTCCATCTGTCTTCGAGCTCCTGTCCTGTCCCTGGAGGTGCCGCCCGATGTCACGTGCTTTGCGGCCAGATGATTGGTCAGGGTTGCAGGTTCTCCATGGATACACGGCGCAATTTCCCGTCTCGCGCGGGAGAGAACACGATGTCATCTGTGTGATTTGCAGTGCTGCTGTAATACTGCAGATAATAAAGCCGCGCAGGAAAAGCTGCTACCGTGACCGCCGTCGTGTGTTCAGCTGGTGAGGCACACGGACAGGCTAGTTGCGTTTGCCTTAAGAATTCCCAAGACAAGCTATTTCATCCAGCTTTTATTTTATTGCCCTAAAACGTATTAAAATACGCAGCACACTATCAGGCCTAAAACAACAGAAGTATGTGCAGCTACTGCAATTGTAAAGAGTATTCCTTTACCCCAGAAATTTAGAGGTTTCATATTTTGACAGTAACAGAAAACAGTAAATCAAACACACACAAGTCACCGACGATTGCCATCTTTATTTATAATGCAAAGCAAAACAAGGTTTCTCCGACCTTTATTGATATGCATACACCATAATTCATTCGAACAGCACTTTTTAAAATGTAATACATCGGGAAATTCGAAGTCATTTTAAATATAAACAATTAGTACATGAGATGACTTGACTCAGGATATTTCAACAAGGATACAAGAAAACAGGATCAATAAAAAAAATGGTAGACCTTTGGCGATCTAGGCGCTCGCTCGTCTTTCCAAGTCAGTCCCGTTTGATGTGACCCTAAAATCGAGTGTCATTTTTCCCACCAAGAAACTACTTGGAATAAAACTTATAACTTATTTAATACACTGAAATATATCCGATTATGTACATCATTATGTACATTAACATAAACGTCCAAAGACTCAGGATTTTACAGTGTGGTCCTCTGATGTTTTCACTGAAGAGCTGAGGAGTTAATAATGTTTATCTTTGGAATAAACGGAGAAAAGAAAGATTGTTTAATCATGCTATGGTCACGGATATAATTACACTGTAAATTTACCGATTTACATGAGAATACATATAATTTTAAGGGAATAATCAATAAGAGGCACATTCTAAAATGAGTGTAAAGATGGCACCATTTGGGACGGGGCACAAACACAGCAAAATGCAATTGGCTAAATTTCATATCACATACTAGTATAAACGCATACTGTTAGGTTACTTATTAGTTTTTATTGGGTAACACTGAATAAAAAAAGGATTTCATGCTTTAGGACAGTTGAGCAATGTGGGTGTCCAATGAAAAGGTGACTCATGCATTGACCTAAAGGTCGTTTTGCTATCTGCCATTTCATTCAGACATGCATATAACTAGTGTGGAGAGCGCCATTTCAGAAAAGCAGGACACCCGCATTATCGGCTCTCGGACGGCGGAGCTCCACTCCCGCTGTCCGCCACTCCTAGTATTATTCACATGTCTGAATAAATAATGATTTTTATAATATGCTAGCAAAGTGGCGTGAAATACGCGGCAACCACACAAGAAGAGCAGAATACCTTTCCTGATAAAGACAGTTGCCTCATGTATATTTTTATGTAAGAAAAATCAAGTTTGCATTTTTGTAGAAGGCCTTAGATTTAAGTAACAGCTGCCATCTGTTTTGTTTCTTGTAAAGAAACGAAATCTGTTAATCAATAAAATAAGTTAAACAGCATCTACCTAGTACTCACTACAGTTTCCCCTAAAGATTAGAACATGGCACGGTAATGTACAACTACATTTCACTCTGCAAGCAGAACTAATCCTTTCCCCTTCTATATCCTACATACTTTTACAGTTTCAGCCTTTCCCTCTGGTCAGGATATCGTTTGCACGTTAAACGTGCCTAAATATTGTTCTGCCACAAAAACGTGTCGAAATACTATGCCGCAACATAGGCCTATATAACGCGTCGTTTTTAAACCGTTTCTATTTCATGCCTGTTTCCGCTGCGTAACTCAGATTATCTAGAATACAATTTAGCACTCCGTGCAGCACCTGTCACGATGTAGAAAGGCAGAAAATACTAGAATAAAACACTAGATTCACCTCTTGCTGAGCGAGAACAACAATCTCATTTCATAACACCTTCGGTTTACAGCGATAATAGTTCTGAGATTATATATTAAAACCAACACATCAACAATGAGTACAAAACCTCTATTCGGTTTCAAAAATCTATCGTGGAAAGCATAACTATTTATAATGCGATGGGATAAATAAAAGTACAAAAGCACAGATGTAAGACTTGTGATTTTAAATATTCTTGCATATTATCAGAACCATAATAGTATTGGAACCCCTATACAAGACCTCAGGATATTTTTACAAGAATTACTGTACCCTGAAAACTACATAAAAATTAATTAGCTTAAAATAATAAGCCCGTTTTTTTTTTTTTTTTTTAAATAAAAAAAAAGGTGCTGCGTTGTCTTTAGACGTACTTTTTCAGTTTTTGCAGGAAAAACGGAATACAACTAATACTAAAACAGAAATCCTTCTGGATATACTTATACACGATGTGTTGGCAGGAGGTTTTGAGCTGGTTTTGGGTTGGGTTTTGAATCACGAATCTTAATTAAAAGAAAAAAGATTTGTGGCTGCATATTGCACAATACAATTAGACAAATAATATCACAGAAATAACTGTCGTTTAACACAGGTCATCTGTATATGCACATGTATATGGATTGTACTGGCGCCGTGACGTCAAGGCTGGTAAAACTTCCAGACAAGAGATTGCACTTCATTTTAACTTTCTCTGATACTTCTGCACTAAAAACCGAAAACTCTTGAATTCTTGGTTGACCTTGCAACAACCAATAGTGTTAATATAATAAGTGCCGGTTGCATATCAAAGCATTTAATCAAGTATATTATCAGTGGAATATAGTATTTTTATTATTCTTTTTTAATTTTCATTTTGCTGCATAGGCAAAATCTGATGAGCACATCACTGTTTATATACGCAATGCTCAGCCAGTTTTAAAAGTCTTAAGTAGTACAAACACGGGACACATTCAGTGTTGTACTCAGTGAAGTTCTAGTAATCATTTTCATATAATAATGATTTGTCGTGTATTACAAATCCGTTTAAAACTACTGCAAAACAAGCCTGGCTAAAAATGGTCAGTGGCATTAGGTCACAGGACCCTAAATATGTAAGGACTTTTAAAACAAGATGCACCTATTGTCTTGTTCCTTATGCAAAAACTTGTTGAAACACAATTCAGTACAAAAAAAACTCAGTGTCAAAATAAAAGCTCACATTCTGCTGTGAATAAAAATGTCTCATTACAGCCACTTACAACAGCGCTCAAGTTCTAAATCAACCCAGCTGGTTATTTTAAGTTCTGCAGCACTCTGCTTGAAGACAGCCAGCTGGCCTTTGTTAAATGGAAATACACATGCAGTGGGTAGCAAGCAGGAATTACGATAAAAACCAGAAAACCAGTCCTGTATTTCCCAATGATCCACCATGAGTATATTCATTTTTATTAACGTATATTTTTTTTCTTACGCTAAAAGATTGTTTAATTGCATAAAAAACTAACATTAATAAGTTCTTGACCTAATTTGCTGCCAAAAATATTCTACACATTGACGTATCTTTTAAACACCTTGTAATACTGTTGCTCATTTCATAATACTCCATAGTACTGCATCTGGCCATATAAAATATAACAAACAGATGTTACGGCTTACCAAAACATGTAGTGAAAAAATAAATTAAGTAACATGATCCTTTCATTGGGGATATATCTAATAAACACAGATCTATATGTTTACTATCTGAGCTTACTGACATTTACATTCACAAGGCTGAACAACCATATTTAAGTACAGCTGGACCTCAAGCTTATCTTGCCGCATCTTCTAGTCCTCAGAGACCAGCTTCTAAACCGGGTAGCTGGTCCTGGGACGAGGTCTTTTTAGATTTAGCGAGATTCCCCGCATTAAGGTTGATGGTGTTTTGAGCAGCGGTCAGAGAATCCAAGCTGCAATCCAAACCATCAGCATCCAGCAGCTCACTGCGAATGAAGGAGTCCATGTCACTCCCTAGGCTGCTACTGAGCATGTCCAGGTCTGGGTCACTGAGGTAATGTTCCTGGCTGGTGAGTGGGATGGAGACGCCGCCTCCATTGGATATGGGATACATGAAGGACTCAGACGAACCAGTTTGCATAGGTGACTGGAGCTTTTGCCTGACGGATTTGAGGTTATTTGCCTCGTTGGTCAACTCAAGGTCCTCCTTGGTGGAGGACAAGCTGGTGTGCCAGCCCATCAGCAAGGAGTTCTGGGACTGACCGGAGTGGTTCGCCGAACAGAGGTTGTTGGACATCATGGGGTCATTGCGCAGCACGTTGTTGCGACGTAGGAATTGAGAAGAAGCCGGGAGGCTGGCCTGTGAAATCAGTGGGTCGGACTGCGTCATCATGACATCGCTGTGGCGAAGCAGATCGGAACATGGATTCTGGCTTCCGAAGAGGGACACAAAAGAAAAGGTGGCAGGCTTGTTCTCCTGAATGGTCTGCATGGGTGACGAGCGCAGGGATAAGGCGTCGTACACGGAGTTGGTGTAGCTGCCAGGAGGAGAACCTAACCCGCTGTTTTTGGAGTCCAGCGTCAAGCTGGAGCTCCTATGCAGAGCACTTCCAGTCTCACTGCCACTATCGGCGTCTCCCAGAGACTGCTGCTGAGATAGGGTGAAACTCATGTTATCCAAGAGGTCGTCCATGAGGCTGCCTGAGAGGCCATCGTTCAGGTTCATGGTTCCAGCCAGGTCAGCCAGGTAGGGTAACTCTGAGGGGGAGGCTTTGCTAAACGAGGGGGATACCCCACTAGGGCTGGAGTACAGCATGGGGGAGAGCGGCATGTCGTCGTCAGGAACCTGGTCCAGCTCAGGATTGGCTAGGATAGGAGATAGGCGGCCACTGACAGTGCTAGCATTGGAGCTGGTACGCGAGCGGAAGTCCATCCAGACGTCGAGCTCATCACTACTGCGGGAGGTGGGGCTCCCCGACCACTGGGCGAGGCCCGGAGGACTCTCTACGCTGCCTTCACGAGCAGCCAGCATGGCCACCTTCTTCTTGGTTGCCCGGCCGCGACTTTTGGTGTACTTGTTGCAGTTGTCCATAGACATAGCTCGCCGCCGTGGGGCCTTGCCGCCTTTCCCACCCTCGGCGTTGACCATCCACCAGGAGCTCTTGCCGGCACCTTCATTCTGCACCCGAATGAAACGACTGTGGAGGGACAGATTGTGCCGGATAGAGTTCTGCGCAAAGAGAGGAACATTAGTGTGGCAGATAGCAAAATTCACTCTAGCCACGAAAATACAAGATACACAAACCGTTTCTGAACCCAATTTTCACCCCAAATTCAGTTTTTGTTGTTATCAGCAAAGGTGGACATTTCAGGTCCAGAAAGTAAAAATCTAAACCAGGATTTTGTTTCAAGCAACCAGTTGAGCTTAAAGAGTCACAGTCAGAGTACTCAACTGGTTGGCTGAAACAAAATTTTGGTTTGGATTTTTACTTTCTGGACCTGATATGTCCACCTCTGGTTATCAGGCGTGTTTTTTTTTTGCATTTACAAGTCCTTTGATGTCTTAAAACTTTCACTTTGTTACGTCATCAAATGGCATTTCTGCGTTCGAAAATCCGTAATTATCAGCTCAAGTCAATATTACTGTGGGATTTACTGGTCGCCTAGGTTACTATAACGACATCCTTACATTGTCTCCTTTACGGAAAATGGAGAAGCTCCTTAATGCTGTTTGTCATGAGATTCCCCTAAACAACTGGCTCAAGAAAAAAGCTGGGTATTGGTTTATGCAAGTAAGAAAATATGCCGTTATAATCAGACTGTAATCAAAGTGCTACGTTTAACAAAATCCAAAAAATATATAAGAAAGTATAAGAAACATACTGTAATACAACTTTAAAAATACATTATGCTGTCAGCATAGTAATCTCTCACTCAATCATGTGCTGTTCTTGTAACAATTAGTGAGAGTAATTCTTTCAACACTATAAAATGTCTTGGCAAATGTTTAGAACTCATCATGCTGATCTTCAATATAAGACCATCATTGGAACCCATAATAATCTTCTATGAGTTTCCTCACTACACTTTTCATATATCAACAATTTCTGATACACCTCCAGTTACTGCTAAACAGAGAACTACACAGCAGAAACTAGTGATGTGTCTGACCAGATATAATGTTGACAAGTTTGTTCTGAAAATATTCTGTGGCAAAATGTAATAAGCGCCAGGACAATGTGGGACCAATTATAGAGAAGTATCACGCTAATGTAATCTTTAGATTGTGGATCTTCAACAGTATCTCCACAGGTGTGGGTCTATAGACTCCAGGAGTATTACTAGTTTAATTTAAAATAATTCTTAGATGACCATACAGCACAAGTCACACCCAGAAGCACCTATTAAGTTCTCAGCCTCCCCATTCACTGTGTGCAACTATGCATTCTCTTGCACATTTCAAAATAAAAGTCTGATTCAATTAAACAGAAATGTTACACCAAGAATAAAAATGTTCTCTAGAATCCAAAATAAATAGAATATAATACTAAGAACAATTACTTCTTTATTTTTATTATTATATATTTTTAAAACAAACTCCCCCACCCCCCAATTTCTGACATTGTAACGCACAAAGGGCACCTGTTTTTATGAGCTGCTCCTGCGCATGCTCTAATATAGTGTTTCCTAACCTGGTCTATGGGACCCACAGACAGTCCACGTTTTCACTCCCTCCCAGCTCCCGGTAGGAGCAAAAACGTGGACCGTCTGCAGGTCCCCGTGGACTGGATTGGGAAACACTGCTCTAAGATATCCATAAGCATTTATCCTTCCTCCGTTGTCCTGCTAATGTGGAACAGACTGACTCAATCCATCATTTGGTTTCTTCCTTTGTGCCACCCGCCCCCGTCCATTTGCTGCTCCCAAACGCCACCCACTGTGCTGCTGCTGGTCATGAACTGAGACACCAGCTGCAAATAGCTGCGTGAGAATACAGAGCTGTGTTTGTCCAAGACCAACATGTACTGTCATTGTTTAATACTTAGCAGGTTAGCAGGCAAGCAGTGATCTGACTTCTTTCAATAATTATACACTGTAGAATTTCCACCTGGGATCAATAAAGCATATCTTATCTTACCAACATCTGTACACATTTGGACCTGAAAATTGAAAAAAAAGAAAGAAAAGAAAAAATATATATATATACA
>JAODUD010000026.1:17114686-17129987 GCA_026784285.1 Stomatorhinus walkeri
CCCCCCCCCCCCCCCCCCCCCCCCAGGGTGATGTCAATCCCAGAACATCTAGCATATGCTACCATACGTGGGGATAATGGAGGTCACATGTATTCCACACAACCAGTACAGGGTCAGAGTGAGTCTGAGGTCCATCCCAGGAAGGCAGTGGCTACACAGTCTGGGCATCAACTATGCTGAGCACAAATGGTAACCCCCAGGAATCAACAGTAACCTGACTCCAGGTTCCTGTGAACAGGGCGGGGGGGCAAACAGTCCACCCGTAACACGGCTAAGGTGGGAATCAGATTCCCGGTCCCCGTGAACATGTCCCAGGGAGCACGGTGCACTTACTCTGAGGGTTGTAGGAGCTGCCACCATAGAAACAGGAGACTACAAGCTTCTTGGTCACATCCCTGAAATCCTTGGCGACCTGGATGGCGAGTTCTCTGGTGGGAGTGAGAACTAGGACCTGGCGGGGGGAGGGGTCAAGGAAGTGAATGCCATGCCTCCGCCCAAGGCTGCGCTGACTTTGTGGGATGCTGGTGTACCTTGGGAGCTCTGCCGCGCTTACGCTCCTCGGTGGCCGACGTCAGCCACTCGATGAGTGGAATGGCAAAGGAGAAGGTCTTGCCAGTACCAGTGCGTGCCTGGGCCACCACGTCCTTCCCGTCATACACGGAGTCGAAGGTCTTCACTTGAATGTCAAACAGGTAGGTCACACCACGGGCTGCAAGCAGAAGTCAAACCTATGGTGAAGCAGACAGCATGCTGGGCCCTTGTCCAGAAGCTAGTATGGCCAGTCGGACAGGAATGCTACCTTGGAGCAGTCTAATGGTGTCTTTGGAAATCCTGAAGTTAGAGAATGCCCCCTCTCTTTGTTCTGGACTTTCCTCCTTTAAGAAAACAACAATTAGGCCTTCTGCTTTGGGATTTACCCTACCATGCAAAAAAAATACAGGGCTCATATTACCATAGCCCCACCCGAATAAAATCTTCAAATCATTCCATCACGACCAACTTGGCACAATGGGCACCCGAGACATAAAAGAACCTTCTAGAGGTAGTTCAGTAGATGTAGAACCACAAATGAAACCTCTGCAGAAAAGGCTGTCCCCATCAGACATGACGATGTCTTGCTGCACTTTATATGCAAGTTATTGCCCTACTGAAGAACCTTAGCTCAAATTTACAATGCATGTTGCACTTGTGTTTATTGCAGGCTGGAAGGACGTCACAGTTAAATGTTCATTGGGTAAAACTGTTTACTATGAATATGACTACCCTTAGAATCTGGTGTCAGATGTGGAACTGCGGCTCGGGGACTAACCGTCTCAGTATCACTGGTGCTCTGGTCACTCACGTGGACGGGAGAGGAGTCCGTCGGCAAACCTCCCGTTTCCTGGCTGCTAACTGGCGCGCCACCATTGGTCAGCGCATCCCGCTGCTTTTGAAATACGCCAAAGGAGAATGACGTCAGGCCCAATGGTTGTTCAAACACCACATTTCATCATGCTGCCATGGAACTGCACAGTGTACCCACCCCATGTAAAAAACAGAACATCACAGTCAACAGAAAGAGCCAGCATGGCACAGCAGAGTAACAACTGGGTCACATAAGGCGAATGGGGAGTTTTGTTTGAAGAATGTGACAGGAGCTAGTCCACCAGGTTCAAGGATGCAAAGACAAATTCCAGAGACAACAGCACTCAGGTTCACTGATATGGACCAAAAATTATAGCTATACCTTTAGGCAAAACAATGATATGCAATACAGGTGATGATCATAGACAGACACAGACTCTCATGCAAGAAATCTTATGGCAAATCTATATTCCATTCTGAACTTAAAATTAGCTGCATAAAAAACGTTACGGAAGTTTGCAAACCCTATACGATTTACAAGGTAATAAAACTTACATACATGTAAATGTGTGTGCAGAACAGAGAACAGAAAATCTCACTCCATGCAGCTGACCAAAGTTGCCAACCTTGCATTTTATTTTGAATGAGAAGTAAAATGCAGTTTGACTGAAGCAGCTTATCTTTCCTTTGCTTTGTTACTCGGACAAATACAAAACGAATGATTAAACATTATATGCGTCTCTTTTTTTATGATTTCTAAATAAGACTGCGTACCCATACCCAACTGTAACAGCGATTAATGCGATCTATTCTTTTAGTATTTATGTTAAAGCAAGACTTTTGTTTTATTACTGTTGTGGGATTAATCTTTGGAAACACTTAATTTTAATAAGCACAAAAATATATGACATAAACACGACTGTATTGTGGGCTTTTTTGGACACCGACTCCGCTGCTGTGAGAATTACTGTCTCATTGTTGTTTTGATGGGTTAATGGCGATTGCCTATTAACAAAAACCAAAGGTATGATACACTGAAGTGTATTGCAGCTGATGTTTAAAAAGAGCTCGCCGGGTCTGTTGATGATAGGACCTTTCTGAAACAATCTCGGACCATGAAATAGGAAGGCAATTCACTTATAGCTCCATAGCGGAATCAGTATTTTTCCGCACCGCAAATGTAACAGTTTCATGTGTTTGCTGTTTGTGGGTCTATATGCCTTCTTGGACCATTTCTGATTGGTGAGCATGACTGGCACGCGAGAAGCACGGCGCTTGTGATTGGTGAGAATGACTGTCACACAGGGAGCAGGGCATGAATTTGTAAAACTATTCTCACAGCAGTTTTAAACCCTGGGTCCGACATGCTGTGTAATGTATACCCTAAATCACGATTTTTGCAACTTGCCAATCGCGTTTGTTTCAAATCGCGATTTCGATTTGAAATCGATTAATTGTGCAGCCCTACCATTATATGAATGATTAGCTGAGCTTCATCTACTAGATATACCTTATTTACTTTGGTCAATAATAAAAAGATATTCAAAATAATATTATAATTACCAATACTGATTTAAAATAATTAGCCATTGATTAACTCTCGGGTGTCATCAAAACTAAGAAAATGCATTGTTGCTACTGACATGCATTCTACCCACCAAATAATTAGCACATTACTCTGGTCCCTTCTATATCTCACAATAAAACAGAGT
The DNA here is from genome assembly GCA_026784285.1 of Stomatorhinus walkeri. Taxonomy (NCBI): domain Eukaryota; kingdom Metazoa; phylum Chordata; class Actinopteri; order Osteoglossiformes; family Mormyridae; genus Stomatorhinus; species Stomatorhinus walkeri. The sequence goes on from JAODUD010000026.1 coordinate 17,117,743, forward strand.
TCAGCATTTATCATTGTAGCCTAATTCTCCAACAACTCACACCAACATCATCCCCAGAGAGAAAAATATTGAACTGGGTTTGCGTTCCTGGGTCTGTGGTTCTTATTTATGAGAGAGACCCTAGGCATCCTTAGTGCTGAAACATCAAATACCAAAGATTTAACTAGTCAGGAACCCAGATATGATTTTAGCTGCTTGTCTTTCCTGTCATCTTATATGACTAAACAGCATTATTGATTAACCTTTATGCTATTTCACCCTGCATACTGCAGCTTAGGTGCACAGTGACACGCGTCGCCACAGCAGGTGACCCCTCACTCACCCTGTCGCAGAGCTCCTCAAAGGTGCAGTCCGCAATGGTCCCACAGGCTTTGATCAGCCTCAACTTCCTACCCTGAACGTTCAGTGTTCGCGGTCGAGTAACTATGGAAACCAAAGCGCGAGATTGGAGAGTAATGATCAAACACAGAAACTGTAACAAATAAAACAAATAAAAAATAAATAAAACACGCACACACTCTCCTGGTTGTAAATGCTGTAACAATTTGCATGGAGGGTATACTTTGTAGTGAATATTCTCTCAGTACAGACCTAGCAAAGATGCATAGTGCAGGAAAATATTTCTTTCTGCCACGGCAGACTCTGAAGACAGACTGATTTACTCACTGTCATTCTGGTTCTGTGCCAGCTCGTCAAACAGCCTGTCCACCACGGCCTCCACGTCAGCTTCGCTAGCACTGTGAAAAACAGAAACACCTTAATTCATTAGTCCTTCTGGGATGGGGGGGTCAGACATTTCCGAGAACCCATTTAGAAATAATTCGAGCAGCTTCTGAAGTACTTTCTAACAGGGAATTCAAGGTAAATTGTGTGATACAGTGGGATGGGACTTATAGTTGTACAGAGTATAGTGCCACAGAGTATAACACAACAGAATATTGTGCAGTAGAGTATGTGAGCAATGGTGGCTTAATGGTTAGGGACGTGTGCTTGTAATTGAAAGATTACAGGTTTGAATCCCTGACCAGCAAAGCACCGCTGAAGTATCCTGAGCACGGTACTGCTCCCCGGGCGCTGAATTAGCTGCCCGTGGCTATATCACATATAGGCTAAATGCAAAGAAGACAACAATTGTCAACAATGACAATTAATAACTTAATTCTAAAAAATAATGGTACAGAGTATAGTGCTACTGAGAAGATATTCTGAACCATCAGTGCAAGGATTTGATACATTGTATAAAGTGATCATTTAAAAGTCATGCATTATTAACACAGTTAAGTGGTTCTGATACATTAACAGTCAAAAATCAGGCAGTTTAAATCCACAGTCTCTTTCACAGCAGAAAAAGATGCATTTTTCCATGATTTCCTTACAGGTAGAATAATTTCCCAGCAGCTGGTTGATTGCTTTTCCGGTAGTCAATCCCAGAGTCCAAGCGCAACGTCTGACAGTGTTCCTGAAGGGAACAGTTCAGTGATGACAAATAGTCCACAATCTTTCGTTTACACTAAAAATACTTATATCTTCCATGTCCCTTAAGAGGAAAAACACACCCGAAGCCACACACACCACACAATAATGAAAAAGTTTATTTTATGGCAGAGTGGCTTTATTTTAGTTAGCTGCTGTAAATATGTCATATTTATATATGCGAGCATAAGCGTAGTGTGTGTGTGTGGGTTTTTCTTAAATCACGTCTGACACCCAACAAGTACTGTGCTGTTGCAAATACAAAAGCCTTAATAGCAATGGTTAGGAGAGATATCTACCATTTAACATACACAAGAACAAAAAACAGATTTTCTTTAACAAAAGAATTTCTTTACCTTCAACACAGCGATGAAAGGCACAAAATTAACCCTTTGCAGGCCATTTTTATACAGGTCTGAAAAGAACACACACACATTAAGATTTCAGCTTATGGTTATAGGCCAGTGTTTCCCAATCCAATCCTTGGGGACCCGCAGACAGTCCACAGTACCGGGAGTTAAGAAGGAGCAGAAATATGGACAGTCTGGCAGGGAACTGAGAGGGAGCAAAAATGTGGACTGTCTGTGGGTCCCTGAGGACACGGCTGGGAAACGCTGCTCTAGGCCATCAGGTAAATAACACAGGTACCTTGAAAGGGTTTTAGGATTTAAGATCCCTGTGCATTTCTTTTATTCAACTCCATGTTTGGTCTATAGCTATATAGTGATTGTGAAGCAGAGAATGGCAGCTAACTCACTGAGATTGCTGGCTAAGTTCGGACTAGTTGTCTTACTTTTATTAGTTTAAATGTATACTGGTATCCAAGTTATTACATGAACCATAAATCTTCCACAATCATTTGTGAGACTAGCTTATATGAGAGGGACCATTAACCTTAGGGCCAAAAACGTTAAAAACAAATAAATAAATAAAAAAGTGGATCTAGCATTAACAAGAGGTAAATGATGCATGGATGAACTACAGGAGAAAATACAGTTAAAGATACAAGATAAGCAACAATGATTCCAGAAGAGGAATGAATTCCAATCAAAGAGCAGAATGTTATTAGAAAGAACAGAAGAGACTTTAAAAAACAGAATATCTCCAGGAAACTGAAAATGTCAGGCTGATTTTGCGGTAAATGGGACTAACCTTCTGGTGGACGGTTAGATGTGGCCACCACAACCACGCCGTTCATGAACAGGTTCTCAAAAAGCTGTTTCAATATCATGGCATCTGCAATGTCTGTCACCTGTCACAATATATCATGTTAATTTCCATTTAGTCACAACCCAGACATCTCACCTTAGGGATACTGATTGCAGGGAGGCAGATGAAGGGTATCTGGGAGGAGGGGGCTTGGGTGGTATTACAGTAATACTGTTCATATATTGGCGACTAGTGTGTGTGGGGGGGGGAGGGTTGGGGGGTTTCCTGACTTGGGCTAGGGGTTTTAGATATTTTGTATAATTAGAATTAGATGCTAATACTGTGAGCTGAGCAACTATTAGAAGAGTCTAAATAATTTAGATTATGAAGATACAACATTTCCATATTAGTTCATAGGTTACCCAAGTTTTACTGTAATTCAAGGGTAGGCATCCCTGACCCTGGAATGCCGGTATCCAGGACGTATTCCATCCTACCTGGTCTCTGATGCACCGCACCTGATCTCAGAGAGATAGTAACTAATTAGGTGGGATATAAAACCTGGCGGATACCAAGCACTGCTCCCCGGGCGCTGAATTAGCTGCACCCCTGCTATGTCACGAAAGTCACATATGGGTTAAATGCAGAGGACACATTTCGTTGTTGTGTGCTGTGGTGTGTTAACAATGACCACTGATCACCAAATTCTAATTCTAATTCTATTCTAATTTTACTTCTATACCTGGCACTAGGATTAGGGCTGCCTACCCTTGCTGTAATTGGTGGTTCAAGGTCACTGACGTAGCTTTCCGGTTAGCTCATACAAAAATGTTATAAGCTATTATTGAGTAATTTGAGTTTCAGTTGCCTTTTAATACATGCCAAGATCTGAACTGGTGGTTTTGCAACAGACATTAGATCCTGCCAGTGTACCTGAGTAGGTACATGAATATAGGAGACATTCTGACTGAGCTATAGTACATAATTCCTGACAGGTCATTTTCAACATTAAGCTGTTCAATGATGTGAAGGGCCCCAGATGTAACTCATTGCTGGTGCTGTTGGTGTGCTATCCTCACCTGAAACTCATCAAAGCACAAGAGGCTGGTTTCTTCACTGATTTCCATGGCAATGGGTGCAATTGGGTCATAGGATCTGGCCATTTTGCCCACCTTCCTCTTTGGCAAGCTTTGCTTTAGTCGATGTATCCCTGCAAACACCGCATAACAAAGAGAACACTAGAATTCAATTAATCTTATTTCTAATTGAGTTCATTTTTTATGTAGCTTTCTTCATAACATGTGTTTTTTTAGTTCAGTCATCAAAAATCTTTACTAATATTTAAGGATATCAAGGTATGTCTAACTGGCTAACTAAAGAACCAGCAATGTCAATTAATAATGATCAACATTTAAATCATTTTCAATAATTACTGCACTGGCAAACTGTGCAAATCCCTCAGCTATACTACACCTCTATAGGTATTTTACACACTTACTTTTGTGTACATCCAACATGAACCCATGAAAATGAACCCGCTGTTTCCTTTCACTCTCTACATGCAAAAAGAACATGTCCATAACCATAGTTTTCCCAGTACCTAGAAAAAGAAAGGGTCAATGCCATTTTGAAACCTAATTTTTGCTCAATTACAGGAGAGACGTAATCTCAGGCTAGCTGAACATGTATTCGGCAAATGAATAAAAATTTACTCAGAATCATTTTATCTTACCAACATCACCGTAGATGTAGAAGCCTTTTGGAGGTTTGGGCTTTGAAAAAAACTGCAAGTAATAAAGTCAGAAGACAGTACTCGTTTTAAAATGTCACATTTTAAACTTCACTAAAGATCTGAAATCAGTAAATAAATTCCTAAATTCAATGACAAATAAAACGGACCTGGTGAAAAGTATCAGAAAATAGGAAAAGGAATCTGATTTTGTATAGATGAAATTTTTGAAAAATGTGTTTTCTGTCACAAAAGTTATTAGCTATTATGTCAGATAATTTTGTATTATACTTTGTGCTGTAAGGGGACATCCATTAAGCCGGTAGCTCATCATAATGAAATAAAACTCAAAGGTTTGGAGTTTGCAAATTTTGTAAGAGGCATAATTTCTGAATTCTGAAACTAATGACTTAAAAACGAGTATCATGAGAATTAGTTTTGACCTATATAAAAATATTGGGTAACGTACTGAGTTTTGCAGAGCTTAAGCGCAGATGCATGCCAAATAGATATCCAGGGAAGATCATTTTTAAACCTGTCAGGCTTTTGACAGCCCAGTCTTGTGCGGCACCTGTCCTCACCTTTGACAGAAATGACGTTGGGTTGTTGCTGTACGTTTTCAGCGCGTTGTGCATTTCATCAAGCCGCTCAAGCACTGCCTTTTGCTGCTGGTCCTCCCGGAGAGTCCCATCCCGAACGAGACTCATGTAATGTTGCAATGGTCCGCTGAAATCACTGATTTGCCTGTATTTAAAGGTGTCATCTGTGTGCGAGGTTACACTTGCCACTTGTACTATGTAGCCTAGGGAAACAGCATATTTTAATTACAAACATAACATAAACAAGTGATAATACGTATACCGCCGGACAGACCATAATCACGAGCTGTCATCGTCTACGCTTGAGAAAGGTAATTACCTATCCAGGCATTAGTGATATGATATTTTATAGTCTTAAATAAAATAATGTAGACGTGTTCATTTATGACTCGGAGACAGCTCACCTCTTCTGATGTTGTTAACATGAACCTTACACCACACTTTAGTCTGTGATAACACATTTTGTTTAAACAAAAATCTAACTGCCGCTAAAACCGAAGGTGACATGCGCGCAGCCATTTTGTTCTAATGATTCCGGCTGTATGGCAAACTTGACGGAGTTGAATCGTGTTGCTGCCACCTACTGTCTGGGAGGATTATTGGAGACTTTTCTGCAATATGTTTTGTAACTCTAAAGTAGTACCTGTACTACTTTTTTGTAGTTATGTCATCAGTATTAGTTAATTTGTATCATACATAATTAAACGGTTATTAAATGTTAACTGTATGGTAGACCACCACACCATGTTAACGGATAGCCATGGGATATTTTATTCAAATCAGTATAGTGCATTAATTTATTTAGCAAATGCTTTTTATCTAAAACAATGTGAGGATTAGGAAAGAGGGTCAGACAGTATCCCTTGAGTAATTGGGGTTAATGGCCTTGCACAAGAGCTCAATGAGGAAATCACTCTCCCTGCTACAGGATTTCAGCAACCTTTTGATCAGGAGAAGGTAGTCCCAACCTCCTGAACCATCTACTGCCCACAAATAATATGTATCCATAGATTATAGATTCAATTTCCATCCAGATATAGGTATTACTCATGCAAGAACAAAGGAACACCAATTTTCAAGGGTTGGAAGATTTTCATTTGAAACTCCAGCTAAAAATGCAATTGATCTGTCTAATAAATGCTATAACATTATATATATATATATAGAGCAATTTCACGAATTAGTCCCTGACCAAGGTCTTTAAATCGCACTCTACCAGGGACTGGCTGACTTTGCTTTCTCAATTATGTATGTTTACATACACACATACACACACACATATATGTATATATAATATAAAATTATCTGTCACGGGATTTGAACCCAGTGACCTTCCAATCAGAGACAGAACTGCACACTGCACTAAAACTACAGAAGTGACAAAGAAACTTGAACCCAGGACCTGCGGAACCACAACAACAATCTCCAAGAGACAGATCTATAACTAATAAACCAGCTTAATGTTCATTGCTCTGTGGCAACACTGAACAATATATATGTACAGACATTTGGCCTAATTGTGTCACGGCACACACAGAATGCAGGTCACAGGAAAATGCTGAGGAATGCACAGTACAAATTTTTCTGAGATTAATTAAGTAATTATATTTTCACATGGATGGCTTTAAAAATGTTTTATATTATTGGCAGCTTAAGGGAGAATCTTCATTTTCCTCTTTTACTCCTAATAAATTTGGCCCAATTTAGATTTTCACCCTGCTAGAATGCTACTTCACGTATTATTATTTCACCATTTAGCAATAAGGAATCTTCAAACATAAATGAAACATAAACATGCAGATGAGACTGTAAACTTCTGCACACAGTTCAGGTACAAAGGTGCTGACCAGGGTCATTTTGGCTCAGCAGCTTTGACAAATGGGCCTTTTTAAATTCTGGCACACAATAAACCTTCTCTTTACCATTTTCTCAATTCTGTCTCTTCTTCGCATACTCAGGCAAACTTGCGCATGAAAGCACAGACCCACAACTACACAAACACAATTTTTTTGCTACACCAATAAAGTTGCCTCCATTTCTCCACATACACATACAAATATTCAAGCAAAGCCATTGTTTTAACCCCTACCTGCAGTTTCATGCTTGTATTCATCTTCTGCACATGAAATGTGAATGCTCTCTCTCCCTCAGATGCCTCTCTCACAGGCACAGCCGTACAAAGTCTAAGCAAATAGGAATACCATTTTATCATTTTTTAAACTTTTCGCCTCTGTTATTGTTTGAACAATCGAGATAAGAATGAGCTGCGCAACATCTTGCCAACGTGTCACTCTCAGGACACTAGCGCTCACCCAGAAGCTGAAAATATGAGCAAAAGCGAAAAAGTTACTCCTGGCCACTGTGAATCTGAGTCTCCTCTTTGACCATGACAATGCATCGGAATTTTTGAAAGGTTGAGGACAATAATGGGTAAAAATCCTCCAAAGAAGAGAAACCTATGAAAAAAAGAACAGCTGTTTAGAGAAAAAAGAGATCATGGTAGTTTTAGTTACACAAAAATTATCTAAGGGCAAAATTAAAAATGATTGGTTCAGATTGTAGAGTTGGAGGGGCCAACCAATCAAATGTCTTGGTCCCACCTCCTCTAGTTGCATCCATCCCAGATGTAAAGTCACATAAATATAAACCAGCCATTGACAACTTCACGTGCCACAATCAGGGCCAGATCTACTTTTTCAGGGCCCCCCTTACCAAGAAAAGTGATCATTATTTCACTTCTTCTGCAACATAGGTAGTTCCTAGACAACTACTTATTCTGTAGCGAAAGCCAGCCATGTGTAATAGGCCTGTTTTTTTAAATATGTTGTTTCAATCCTTTGAGGCCATAAGTAAGCCTATGTCTGGATCCAGCTTTGGCAACAATAAATAGACACAGTTTGTAGAAATTTATTGGTATTGCTAGGCCTAAATATGCATGATTATAAAATTTAGATTCAAAGCGATTAGAAGAAAACTAATCACATATCAACTCTATGCACAACAATCCTCTTCCAAATGCCAATTCGGTAATGCTGTATACACATACACCTTGACCAGCTTATAAAAACAATTCACCAGTGTTTAAACTGAATTGCCTATAGTTTAAAAACATTGAAAGTGTCAAATTTTATTTTTTTATAATAATATAATGTACAGTATTCTATTCTTAGTAAGCTGAAAAATATCTTTGAAATATAAGTCACCTGATTGTGGTAAACTTCACAAATGTTAGGGAATAAAATATGTGTGGTCATTTTTAGCTGACTTAACTGCACTCAGCTCTTTATTTTACATACCCTCAACGGATTCGGCTTAACGTTCAAAAGTTCAGGGTCACTGCTTATGAATTAACAAGAATCTATGTACATATATGATTACAGTAGTTTAAACTAATGAGGCCAACCCTAGAGAGACATATGAGTTTTTTTAGTACGCTAAGTTCTCTGTTGCGTGTAATAGTAATAGTGTGGTATTAAGTCTGCAGAGCCATTGCGATTTCACCTGTTTGTTAAAAATACAGAACAACGGACATTAGTAATAGTAGGCTAAACTGCACAGGGGAAATCTGAAGGATTTCTCCAAAGAGACCGAAAAAATCGAATTAATAGTTCACCTTTTTCTTTGTAACACATTATCATTGTTGATTGCGAAGAAATTCCTTGCCCAGCACTTTCGAACTGAATCTGAAGCACAATTAGACCTGATTAAACGATTAATGTGGATTAATGTTGTGTTGTTTTACTGAGCTAAATGAAAAGCACCTCTTCGCTACCGTGATGGTTGTCCTGCGCCAAATGCTGATTCCAGCCTTTGTATACAATCCCTTATGAACATTACGTTATATTGCTGTCACAATTTCGACATTACTAAGAAACGCGGTTGATGTCAGAAAAGTATCTGAAAACGGTTTGTGTGGTTTCCAAAATGTTAGTAATGATCGGGTGTCAAATGGAAGCAGCCAACTGAACAAGCATTAGGGTGACACTGAACACCACCCGGAGACGCCAAATCGTGGAAGGACCGAGAGCCCTGGGTGAACTATGCGACATTTTTGAAATCAGGTCATGACAAATATAAACTTTATTTTTACACAGGGATTTCCCCAAACTCGGTCAGATTACATTTCAACGGCAAACGCGTTTTCTTTACGTGCTTATAAATAGCATCCCATAATATTAAGATCGGACACCTGTGCTTGTAGCCCACTACAGTCGACTAGTTAATGTATTCGAGGAATACGCGTGTGACACGTACGGCTGCTTTTATTACATTGTAATGAATATCACAATCTTGTTTTAGTTCCGTCATTTTCAGAACATGCCATAGGCTACCTGTAGAAAAATTAATTGCAAATAAGAGCCTACGTCCTATGTATATTTAACTGGCATGTTGTATGCACAGAGGGTGATATATTTACAGTTCATTATATATAACGATTCTTACGATCATTGCAAATAAAAATGCCGGAAAGGAATTTAATAATTGAATCGAAATACAATACTGCATGGTTCCTGTTAAATGGCAATCCTAAAGTAAATGCTGATGTAATGCTATTTTCGGGCTTTAAAAGTAGGCGCAGAAAAGGAGGCGTATTTCTTTATCATGCGCAGACTCAAAGAACACGCTTGTCGGTCAGTTGTCCTCTACATAAGACGGCCAAGCACGCTTCCTACTGTAGATCAAGACGTGCTGCAAGCGGGATGACGCCCTCGCTGTAGCGTCACATAACCCAAAGAGCAAGAGTGGGATCGGTCCCTGCGGCATTTCCCGTTAAAACTGCGTCTTGCAACATCCATCCTAGCACCTTTTCCTTTTTAACACAACGTCAAAAGAGGGGCTGGAGATTTTCCCGTTTCGGCTCGACGTTTTTTTTACTGCACCCGCACGCCGTTAGATCACACCTTCGTCGCCATCAGGTAAGAATATCTTCAAATGTTCCAGAGGTGCGTTGTCTTAATACGTTAATTTTGCTAAATGCAGTATTATGACAAAACATTTGCAATACGTAGAGCTCATCATTGTACCGTGACATTTAATTACTGTTCTTGCAATGTCGTTCATGTGAATAAATAAATCGATGTGTAGACCCAAAGTTGTACTGCATGACTTATTTGAAATTTTCTGTTGGCATTAACATTGCAAGGGACATAGACTGCCTCAAACGGCGAATATGCTGTCAGTAAAATCTTCAAAGTGACGAGTCCTTATGTTATGGTAATAAAACACGACATCATGAACTGCACCTCCGCAGTCTGAATTGGTCAAAGCCTAAGGGGGTGGGGGGAATTATTATTTGCAAACATACATTTAAAAACTTTGCGCCTTCAGTGATGGTTAGAATGTAAAGTATGGATGAAATGATGACGGGGAAAGGGAATGGCATGTTGTCACAACTGCATGTAGTGGCGGGCGAAGAGGAAAACCGGATCTTTTGAAAATGAAAGGCGATGGTGGTCTGAAGCAAGCATGTTTCTCCCCAATTTAGCGCAGTGCTGCTGATGTGCAGCTGCTGCCTCGCGACTGGCGCGCACGCATCGTATAAAAGACTCGCGAAAGGCTCTAGCTGGGAATCCGTAATTCTTGCTGCCCGAAATTTGGATTGCATATATTTAGCCGAAGGGACGACGTTTCTAAGATTTATTTTTAAATTCGAATAAATGACGCCATAGCATACCTTACGTTTCTAGAGGGACTGCATAGACACGATGTGAAATCGCAACCTGCCTTAAAAATGCGAAAGGATCGCGGCGATGCAAATTAACGCTAACGGAATTTACTTTCGGTATTTTCTGATTCTCAAGGTCATTCTCCGCTTGATAAAAGAAGAGGATATTTGGTGCCGTTACATAACCGATAACACAACAGTCGATGCGTACTTTTACTTGTAAAGCCTTCTTGATTCTTCATCAGCTTGTCTGATTTTGGATACGCTTGTTAAATCACTTTCGCCTTTCACGCAACTGTCATGTTGTTTGTTTTCAGCGAATATAAATATTTTGTTAAATCAATTGACATAGCAAGGTTTATCCAGTGGAAATAATTCCCCCTTAAGGTCTCTCGTATGCTAATACCAAGGACCACATTACCCAAGATTAAATGTCGCGTAATATTAAATACTGAAACGGTAATACTAATTCACTGATTGAGATGATAACAATTGTTTCACCATTTTATCAGAAACCAGGCAGCATGCCAAGGTTTTATAATTCAGCAAAGGTTACCCCGTGCTGCCGAAATATTCATAGTGGCAGTATCGAATATGAGGTTTCTTTTATGCATAGTAGGTCGTTATATAACACTGGAAATGTTTACACTATACTGTAGCTATCTAGTTACCCCGTTTTGAATATGGAGCTCTAATTTCTAAAACATTTGGTATTTTCTGTTAATAATTGCATTAATGTTATGGTTTCTGATTATGTTATGCTGATTAATATTTTTATTTTATTTTATACCTCATTTGGAGTGTTTGGTTACTCTGTTAAAGCATTGTTCCTGACATTTGCAATTCATATGAAGATTAGCTTACATTACTAACAGGTTACATCTTTTTTGCAAATCTACCAGAGCTGGAACTGTATGTTCTAATGTATAAATTAATTAATTAATACAAAATTGACATGTATGTGGACAGCTCAACAATGAATATCATTTGACGCGGCATTCAATCTCGCTCCTTATATATGCTTAACTATGCACTGACTGGGAAACCTCTTTTATTCTGAAGGAAACTTATTTGTAAAATTTTGATGCATTAAATGGTTATTACTTATTGCCTGCTCCTGGTCTGACATGGAGTCACCTCACTGATAATTCCTAACCTTACTATGATCTGGTCACCCACAAGTTGGACATTCTGAAGCAGATAATATGGATGAAAATACAGAGTTGTCAGGGAAATGAGGTGCAGCTGAGTGATTAGATGCAAGGGAATGGAAAGAGGGCAGAGAGGATCGTCATGGGAAGGATATGTCTCCAAGCAGGGATGCCATTTTAGCGCGGGAGCAAGAGTATGGGGCTATCAGTTGAAAACAGAGAGGCAGCCAAGGACCCATCGACACCGGCAGCCTGGCCTCAATCGGGGAAAATGGCTGACAAAGTTCCACGCCCTTAACGAAACACCCGGAGGACGGGATCTTCTGGAATGTGTTGACTGCACCACCGTGCCCTCGTCAGGAGAGGCTCAGCGTGAGGCAAGAGCGAGCCCTGTCAGCATCCCCAACCACGGCGGGAAGAGTCGAGCAAATGGGGTGATTTGTCTAAAGGGGGGGGGGGGGGGGGAACATGGCTGGTTG
>JAODUD010000026.1:17134122-17149357 GCA_026784285.1 Stomatorhinus walkeri
CCCCCCCCCCCCCCCCCCCCCCCCCCCCCCCCCCCCCCCCCCCCCCCCCCCCCCCCCCCCCCCCCCCCCCAACCCCCAGCCTCTCTGACTGTGACCAGTGACCTAAATAGTACTTTCTGGGTAAAAGAGAGATAGGGAGAGACTTAAAGCAATAGAAAATGGTGGCCGGTCTCAGTTTAATGGGATTAGATGTGTGTGTAGTACCAGGAACATTGTAATGAGATGCACGAGCTATACTAATGTGTCTGCTATGAATGCAGCAGCCTTGAATGTGAGATTGGGATTTGTACCTTCAACCCTCAAAATCAATAGTCTTCTGCTTGAAATAGGTATAAGTCTGATATATAAAGCTTACCATCTGCTCTTTGGCAGAGACCATGGGGAAACAAAACAGCAAGCTGACCCCTGAAGTGATGGAGGACCTCGTGAAGACCACGGAGTTTAACGAGTATGAGTTGAAGCAGTGGTACAAAGGGTTTCTGAAGGACTGCCCGAGCGGCAGGCTGAACCTCGAGGAGTTCCAGCAGCTGTATGTGAAAGTAGGTGTGCCAGCGCTTTGGGGGCGGAGCCTTCTATTCATTTCGCCATGTGACTTTCTATAACAACAGCAGCTGTTATTTGGGCTCAGGAGTGCCAATTAGTGCCATGTTTCCCAATCCGATCCTCGAGGACCCACAGACTGCCTTACCGGGAGCTGTGAGGGAGCAAAAATGTGGACTGTGACAGGGAGACGTGGACTGTGACAGGGAGACGTGGACTGGTTGTGGATCCCCGAGGACCGGATTGGAAAATACTGCATTGGTGCACAGTATATGGGTGAAGCAGCTTTGTGAAGGAACTGTGGAGATCTGGATCTGCTGTATCAACACATTGAGGTACATAATATTAAATAAGGAAGGAAACACTGAAATTCATAACAGTAATAAGGAGGTAAACATGAAGTTTATTACTGGAAGGTGGAACAGCGGCATGATTAAGTTAAAGCCATTGTAATAGTGACATGTTTGTAAAATAATGTCAAAAGAGAGTAAAGAGATGCACTAAATCATGATTGTGCAAAATATGACATAAAATGAATTATGAATTCATATTAAACTAGAAATTCTGTAAGTTTTTTAATTGACATTTCAGTGCTCTTTATATGGTATTTGCTTTCTTTGAATGGGTTTTATTTTAAGCATTTGACATAACCATAAACCCTAACCCTGCTGCAGTGCTGCAGTGTTCTAATGGCTGTATTTCTTCACTGAGTCATTAATATTATGGGCTGTGTAGAGGGTCCCAAGACATTCCTGTAATTTGGAAGGACGCGCTGTCCCTTGGGTGTTTGGAGCGAGAGCACTTGCTGTGAGTTTTTGCAGATCTGTAATTGCCCTTTCTACAAGCCCCCCTTTTCGGAGAGCATACAGATTATGACTTTGAAAGTCTGACCTGCTTGCAATTTAATGGTTTTTGTTTGGGGGACGGACTTTTTATTACTAGAACTCATTAATATACTGTATAATGTACAGAACAATGCATAATGTTGGATGGAGGCAACACAGGTATATCGACCCCAGTACTTGTGCAGGTGTGTATCAGAATATACCTGGCAATATACGTATAACACTTGTCACTTTTTGGATGGGATATTTTCAGTTCTTCACAATATAAACCTAAATTTTGTAAAAATTCACGAGTGCAATGAAGGATCTGAAATAGCCAAAAGTCTCATATTTTGTTTGGTTACTTATGGTTAAGGTTGCCATGTTGGGATTTGGGTTCTATCCATAGAAATGAATGGAGAGTCCCCACAAAGATATCTAATCCTGTGTGTATAAACACCAGGGCTGGAGAAACAGGGATCCAGAAGGTTCTTTGGAGGGCAGACCTGCCATTTTATACCCAGTGAGGAACTTTTTTTGCAGTGCCCTTGAACCAAGTAGTTTATCCTAACTGCTTTTATAAGACTTGCCACTGTATAAGTGCACGAATATTGCCCTGAATGAAAATAGCAAGAAAGCAGTGAGCAGTAGAGTAAAGGGAGGAGAAACATGCAACTGACATTTTGTACCGAGTGACAGTTCATCTGAGGTAATACACACTGTCGATCATCAGTGATTACTTAATTAAAAATGATTCAATGCAGTGATCACGAATTATCACTGCTGGACACTAATGCCCCAGCAACACATTCATCATTAAATGTGAAAATGACGAATGATACATGTAAATGGATGTTCTGTGAGGTCTGTGGGGGGAAATGTGTCACTGTAGCCAGTGCAATTTTCATTTATAGTGTTTCGTTTATATGGGTCTGCTCTATATGTCCCAGCCACGGTCCCAACAAGATGGATATTGTGTTTCCCAATGGATTCACGTCGTAGGCAACTGATGAAATTTTATCGACTTGACATGATAAGCATTAAATAGAAACACACACACGATTAAAACAGTGCAGTTTTCACTGGGATATACACACTGCTTAAGTTGTATCATTTTTGTTATAAATGTAGGCCTGTCCGTCGGAGGCAGGCCGCATTACTTTGCTTGTGGGGTTATGCCTGTGATTTTGTTGTATCTTCTAGATTAAGCAGAATCTACTACTTGAGTAAACAGACAATTTTATTGTGTGTATTTTAGGCAGACATAGATTTTTACTACCCCATCCTGGCTTGTTGCCTCTCTTAGCTCATAGCTTTCACGATAGGCTCTGGACCCCCTGCGATCCTGAAAACGACACAGTTTCAGAAAATGGATGGCTGGATGGATGGATTTTGAGTTTGTCCTTCCTCATAATTGATAATTTAAACCTGGGGGAAGGTGTTGTACAGTAATGAAAGGCTAAACTATTTTTGTTTAAATAATAATTTTGTTTTAACCATGAGACTTAGAAATATTTCTAGCAAGTTAAAATATAATTTGTGAGAAATGTACTGTACTGTGCAAATGTCTTGGCCAAGGAAAAGAAATATTTAAAGCTGTTTACCTGGGCAGTAAGTATATATTAGCTCAGAACAAAAAAAACACAATCTAAAATTAAAACATATGCCAATTAACACAATAAATAACCAGTAATAATTTATACTGTTTTTCAAAAAGTTACTAATATCTTGTTGGATGGCTAGATCACTTTGGTTCCCTAACTTCTCCTCAGGGGCACCCCAACCATTCCATGTATTTATTAAATTTCACCACCTGATCAATTAATTAATTAACTTAATTAGTTAAAAAAAAAAGTCAACAATTGCACATTAGCAACATAACATCAGTATGCATAACGTATTGCATGGTTGCTGGGGTGATTTTAGCAGAGGTTTTGAAATGGCTAAGCTAACAGGCATAAGCATAGTTTTACACCAACATAACGATCATTTAAACATCATTTTCTTTGGCTGCCTAGGACTTTTGAACAGCTCTGTATATCTTTATTGTACAGATATCTAGCACCAAACCTACAGAAATCTTGCCTTTTTAATAGTAATATGCAACAGAGACTTGGATAAACTATATGAATCATACTTTCAGTCAGATCCAGCTTAGCCCTGTTGCTTGCATAGGTACAGCACTTCTGGCTGCGAATGTAAGAGAACTATAGAAAAAAGGACGTAAAGGATAAATTTGAAAAAGTCAACAGCAGCACATGGTATGATAATTCTGAAATTGTCTAACACTTTTATTCATTGCATCATTACAGAGTAAGAGTATTTTTCAAGTTAAAACACATATACACAAAACAAATCACTCAAATCCTGGGTAAATACAGAGGGCCTTAGTTTATTTTTAGTTTTTATGGGGGTCTGAAGATTGATTTTGTCCTTTCATGTGGTATGATAATCCAATATGGCCTTTGATGTAAAGAAAACGGGTTACTTTTGTTTAGTTTTGTCAACAAATCAAGACAATTTATGGTAGGGACAGATAATGGAATCAGCAATGGTTTGAAAACTTGCTGTGTAAATTGTTCCAACGTTACAGATCTCGATTGTTACAATCTCGTATTTGTGATGGTGAACAGTGGGGCATGCAGTTCAGTTATGGTGTTTTGATTGGCCAATAATTTTCCCTTTTTTTGAAGACTAGAGTTTAAACTTTTTCATAGAAAGACCACCATAACTAATTTTTCCAAAATGAAAGTGTTTACGTCCTCAGTTTTCACAAGCAAAACGTTAAAAAAGAACACGCACACACATTGCAAATAGAGTTTACGTAACCTTTTTTTTCCGTTGCAGTTTTTCCCATATGGCGACGCATCGAAATTTGCGCAACATGCGTTCAGAACCTTCGACAAAAATGGAGACGGCACCATTGACTTCAGAGAATTCATTTGTGCCCTGTCTATCACATCCCGGGGCAGCTTTGAGCAGAAGCTGAACTGGGCCTTCAATATGTATGACCTCGATGGTGATGGGAAAATTACTAGAGTGGAAATGCTGGAGATTATTGAGGTATTGTGACTGGGATCTGCTGTCACACTGATATATTCTTACAAGCTTTGGCTACCCATAACTATTCCTCTATATTACTTAGAATATCTGTTTATTGAAATTAATTGCCACATGGAACTGGTAAATTTTGTCATTTTAATTTTACTCAAAATCATGTTTTTATAGGTTTTGTTAAAGATGCACAGATGATACAAAATATGAAAAATAAAAAAGGTCTGCTAATTTAAAGAAAATAAACATTATTTCATTAACGTTAAAACGACTCTTGAATATAAAGCGGATTCATAAAATGTGCTGTTCATTTCATGTTCTCCCAAAGGCTATTTACAAGATGGTGGGTACTGTCATCATGATGAAGATGAATGAAGACGGCCTCACACCCGAGCAGCGAGTGGACAGGATCTTCAGCAAAATGGATAAGAACAACGATGACCAGATCTCACTAGACGAGTTCAAGGAAGCTGCAAAGAGCGACCCGTCCATCGTATTACTCCTGCAGTGCGACATGCAGAAATGAAGGGCGGGCCGACACAGTGGGGTTAAACACACTACGGACTGGACACCAGTTTAACGTTCCATTCAGTTTACAGCTACTTCCACAGGAAAAACACGACAAATAAAAAACCCTAAAAAAACGTGCTTGGACTATCTTACAATGGACTTTTTTGTGTTTGAAGCACTTGTATGCATGAGAATGTCATTTGCTAAATTATTTAAAATATTCTGTGTGTCTGTTAATGTTAATACAGTAGCTATTGTTCATGTTTACAGATGCTTGCTGTTTTATACACTGAAGTAACATCAACACCAAATTCCCATGGTAATGTAACTGTTTCCAATAAACCATTTATCCACACACCTTAGACACACGTTGGATCCATATTTATCCAAGCTCCTCTTAAATGTGTGTACTGTGGAATATAAATGTAGTTTAGCTGCATGCGTTTAGGTTGAAACTTAAAAATACATATTTAAAAAAAAATCAGATTTTTGCATCCATGAAATCAAATGGAGATGAAGCCTTACCAAATCAATGTATGGGATTGACATTTGTGTTTTATTAAGTCATTGTTAAACAATTTTAGGGATGTATACCTGGATAAACACTAGTTTACTAAGTCAGTGAAGTTTTTCCATCCACGGGGGACAGTACTGGCAGTGTAAGAGAAGTACAGGGTACTTTGCTTATAAAACACGAAGAGCTTGTATTGTGAGACTAAATTCTCTGACCTGTTTTTAAAATAACTTTTTATTCACCCATCAGGCAACTTTCAATGTGAACTCATGAAGTTTTTTTAAGCAATATCAAATCAGTGTATGAAGCATGTTCGTGAAAATGCTATGGTTCTGCGATAGAGGCCCTTTTCACGGCGTGTTAAGTGTGCAAGTCTGCCCCGATAGTTTTTTTATTTTTCAATTTAAGTCCAAGTGAAGCACATTTAATTCACCTCAACTGTTCATTCTTCTAAATCTGCCACGTCCTTTTCTCCAGTGGAAGATGGACATTGAGTTATCGACATTAACACCTCCTGTAGAGCAACACTGTATCATCTGTATGAACAGTCACGCCGGCGTTTACATAGGACAGCCAAGTCATATTTTTTCCATATTTTTGTGAACTTTTAAAGATAAATGATTGCTGATGTGTCTGTCTCCAGAACTGGGAGTGTACAACTGGAGGGCAATCAGTTTTCGGACAATAAATTGTTCATACCTGAACCACTGTATAATTTGACCAAATGAAGTTGTGTCTGTTTAATTAAAAATAATTATACATACATATAAATACAAATTATATATACATATCTCTTTGCCCCTGATATATCTGTGTTCAATATAAACCAATAAAAGAGGATACTACTGAGCAAGAAGCAAACTGATGTAAAGATTTTTTATATCTATATATATAATCTATATACATAGCATGTGTTGTGTGTCTGATGACATTGCTGCACTCGTGCTGTGATTTAATCAAATAAAACATACACAGGCTGTTCTCTGATGCAGATGCGCTTTCAGTGGAAAGGTACGAGAAAGCATGCTGGAAAGCAAATTCAAAACACGTATTCATACAAATGCAATGTTTTCATATCAACCAAATTTAATGTGTAATTGTTTTCCCCTCATATTAATTTGCAAAATTTAAGGCTATCTTAACCTAGTATAAAAAAAAAACAAATCAAAGTGATTGTGCAATGATGTGAATATGAAAACAGCCACTCTGACGAACACAGTAGTTCAACAGTTAGTGCTGTGGTCCCTGACAGTTGGCTGTGGGTTTGATGCTTATTCCGTGTGCATGGGATTTGTGTGGGTTCCGTTCCACCGCCCAGATGTCTGTATCAGTGTCTCTAAATCCCCGCAGTGGTGACCTGGCATCCTGCTGGTGTTTCCAAGCTCACTATAACCTGGTATTGAATAAGTGCTTATAGCATTTGTATGGACTGGCAGTCAGTAATGGGGTTATGTCACTTGGCTGCCTTTAACAATTTGGTTAGTTTCCCTGGGCAGGGAACACCTTTCTTTTCATTTACAGATACCCTTACTCTAGTGTCGGAAAAATGATTATCGGCACTCAAGGGAGCCTGTGGCCGCATCCCCTTTGGCTGAAGGGACATATGCAGGGACAAGAGGGAGTGGGTAGAGTAAAAGTCAATGAGCGTCAAATGGCCCATTTTGTAATTGCAGATCTTCTCTAGCGTATTTTATGAACTTGTACACCTTATTTAAATTTTTGATTTACTATGACATGTAAAAAATGTAGATATCTGTGTACAGCACAAATGTAACACAACAAAGTCCAGAACATGTCCTGGCTCTATGAGTGTGGACTTGTTCTTCCCATGTTATTGTGGGGTTTTCTATAGGAACGTACGTTCTCAACCTCCACAGTCTGCAAACAATTCCAAGCAGTCCATCGGGTACAAATAGTGTGTGTGTGTGTGTGTGTGTGTGTGCCCTGCAATGGATTGGCGCCCCGACCTGGGTGATTCCCTGCTTTGTGCCCTTAGATTTCCGGGGTCTCCAGCGGCCCCGTATAAAACAAGGGAGCATTAAAAATAGATGTGTAGATGGCTACACAGTAGCACCACCTTGTGGACATTTGTAATTGAAGAAGTTTAAGAAAATTCATGACGATTGATGTCTTGTTTAGTAATTAATAATGTTGATTTGTATATTCCTTTATTATGTATTCCTTTAAATAGGATATTTTAATATCATCGACATTTAACAAGGTGCACAAAACAAGGAGTACAAAATAGAAAAGATGTCCGACTTTGCAAGATGCACATACATACGTGCATACACACGCGCGCTCACACATGTTGGTGTACATTATCTAAATGGGGACTGTCCATTCATTTCTATGGGAAAAACCCTGATCACAATCACGACACCCTTAAGTATCCAACCATAAATAACCAACCCAAATGCAAAACTTTGGGCATTTTTACTTTTTGATTGCATTCACAGATTTTTTTTAGAAAACTGAGATTATCCAAAAGTAGGGAAATTTCAGGTTTTACTACACTTTGGGGACAATTTGGTCCTCAAATGTGATCTATCCAACCCCCCCCCCCCCACACACACACACACACAGGACCCACTGCTGACCTACACAATGAACCACCATGTTACACCTGATTACTGAGTCACTATAATATAACCTCCAGAGTAACAAATTATGAATGCGATACTGCGTAACTAACACATGAACATATTTTAGTACTGAGATTTATTTGCTATATCTGCTGATAATACAGTCCTACATTCGGTTACAGCATCATATGCTATCTTTTGTTACAGATTAGGAAAACCCAATGTAGATACAGACAAAATGCCTAGCAGTCAGTCGGTTTATAAGTTAAGTGTAACTGACAAACTACAGTAACTTGAATTGAAGGACAAAGCGTTTGAACGGCGCATGAAAGTTTCTGATTGGCCAGTGTTTTTGTGACTGTAATTATTAAGTTAAACGTCTGTCCACCCAGACAAAAAATATTCATCAGAAAAATCGTTTTGACTTGATGATAATTAATACATAAATACCACCACTTCATATCATCTCCATGTTTAAAAAATAAATAGATTAAAAATGTTCTCAAAGTCTACCCTGGGATGCTGTGCATTTTGTGAAGAAAATCCTGCCGTACTACGCAGTGCTGCTGCTATTTAAAAAAATACCCACGTACACCACTGTGTGGCGCCAGGTTCCGCGTCTGTAACAAGCGGTTAGCGTCATTTAGTAGTAGTTTTATTACCAGTTAAATCAACATAACACCGGATTTAGGCTGGAAACAACGAAACAATCAATGAAGTAAACTGACAATTTTATTAATGCATTATAGTACTAAGTGCCGTTTTAAGGAGACAGATATAGCTACAAATGACTTTATTAGCTGTTTGTCGGACACATGAAGGGGTGTGGTTTATGGGTGCCCTTCTAAAAGCAATCCTTTACAATTAATAGTTCCAGTTAATAGTTAAATAAAAACTACGTAGGGTGACTTCTCGTCGTCTTTGGAATACTCTTCTGTATTTTCACCCTACTGCGTACAATTGTCCGATATAATTAGTTGGATGGTTCTCGCTGAGCTTATGTTTTAAAAACACTGCACACAAGTCATTTTTACACATGCCATACAAGGCGGTTGATAGACCTGCCCATTTATTTTTTGCCCACAATATATGACTCATTAGGAAAGAAATGTATAGTTTTGTCTTCCTTGCCACCATTGTTAATTATACATGCAGCTACGTAACAAGCCGCGACAATATTTGTCTGTTCATCGTTGATTTGAATCTGATTCAATAGCCTTAGAGCCAACAAAAAACGCGCACAGACAGATTGCGGCAGTTCGCGTTTTAGCCCCAAAGTGTCTTTAATTGATCCTGAGTACCGAATCACGGCAGTTCCCGCAGTTCAACCGGATGTTTATGTTTCCATGGCTATTGTATTGAGATGAAGGATACTTTCTGCCAGGGACTGGCGAGGTTATCTTACAACATTAAAGAAAGGTGTGCAATATCCTCTGGTGAATAACTATCAACGACGCTGCGGATTGAGGGCCTGCCTATAAGTCTATACATTTTTCTTTGTCTTAAATATTCACGTTTCACTTTCTTGAACATCTCTCACAAATATAAGTTGCAGCCAATGGTTTCAGGTCAGTGCTATGACAACGATGACGGAGTTGCATCAGGCTGTCACATCTGAGGACTACGATCTGGTGGAAGAAATAGTAAAGAGTAAGAGATGCGACCCCAACCAGAAAGACGTCGACTGGGATTACAGGACGCCACTCCACTGGGCAGCCGCAAAAGGTACGGATGTTTGGTTTATTTCTTACTAGAATATCCACAGTTGATTTTGTAGAGGCAATGCATGCGTGGGACTCACCCACGTAATTAAATGACCCCCCTAAATTTAATTGCTGCTTGCCGTCACTCGGTAACATCTATTGAATGGGTCCAAATATCCACGATTTTTTTTCTGGTTGCATGTAGAGTTTTGAAAGAAAACGAAGATCAACAACTTCTTTGCGTTTTACCCAACATTTTTGGTTGCATAATTTGGTTTGTTTGTAAGTGGAATACAGACATTCCCTTTCGTTGTGGATGATTGTCCAGCCAGTGAAGATTAAACGATTTTTTTTTGTTTTTGCCCATATCTGACAATATTAGAACTAGAACTAGGATATACAGTGGTACCTCAGTACTCGAACTCATTAGAACTCGAAAAGTCAAACCAACTAGTTGGGGGTGGGGGACCTAGAACTCGATCTGAATCTCATAAGTCGAACCCTGAACGTCCACCTAAGATAAACTTATATGCGCGGGAAATGAGTCACGCGACACGTCTCTCGAAACAAAAACAAAGGGTAAAGCTTCAGTCATAGCCTCGGATTCGCTGTGATAGCATCGTTTGCTGGTGACATAGTGCTTTTTTATTGAAAATAGCTAATACACTCTATTATCATTTTGGTAGCCGTTGCACATAGTTTGTATACATTTATTTTCTTGCTTCACAAATCTGCTCATACGATCCTCCTGTGTGCAATGCCCCTTCGTTAACCTCGTGTGATATCCAGATGTCATCAGCTGTTTCTTGTTATTTCCAATTAATCATGTATATTTAAGTCAGCGTTCAAGTATGTTTCCCATGTTCTGTCATTGAAGTCTACTCAGTGTTGTGCCAGCAATAAAGCCAGTGTTCTTGGATTTCCATCTGTCTGACCATGATTACCCGCGCCTTGTTCGCTCATCCTGCCAGCAGTATGGAAAAATTATGATAAATGTGTTTAGTATATGCTCTTCTAATTTTATACTGTTCATTTTGCTAAATAAATGCTAAAACGAAAAACACATTTAGGTGTAATTTTTTGGGGCCGGGAACCAATTAATTGGATTTCCATTATTTCTTATGGGGAAAATTCGATCATAACTCGAACTTCTTAGGATTCGAACTAGAGTTCTGAACGGATTAAGTTTGAGTTCTGAAGTACCACTGCAATGTAAATGAACAGTGCTTTTTTGGACTATCTGGGATGTATATGCTACTGTTCTCAATGGTTTTTGGCATTCTTTTCCTTTTGGAAAAACAGGCCTACTTGTTTGTATGACATACAACTTAATCTACAAAATGTTACTGCCTAAAACATGTATACAGTACCTACATCTTAATTATTTACCTCACAGTCTGTGTGCCAGTGTTCTTCAAACTGTGCTTTGAAGTCCAGCTGAAGGGATGGTCAATCAGAGACCCGTGTTTTGCCACATGATGTGTCTACCACATATTGTTGATCTTTTCTAAACATTAAGAAATTAATGTATGTATTTGTTACCTCAAAAACTTTGCCATCTTGTTAATTTGGCTCCCTATGCCACCCCCAGAATGTAGGACTCCCCCTTTGAGTTTGTTTCCTCCCAGGGTTTCTTCCTGTAGGAAATGTTCCCTCGCCACAGTCACTATTTGGCCTGCTCCTGTCCAAATAAAATTGAATCGAATTGAACTTGTGTTCTCTTCTGGTGCAGGACAGGGAGTGACAGTAAGGATCCTGTTAGAGCACGGTGCAAAGCCCTTTCTGAGGACTGCTTCAGGCTGGACCCCCGCCCACTTTGCCGCAGAGTCCGGGAGACTGGGGGTGCTCCGGCTGCTGCACTCCGCACACGCCCCCATCGACACGGAGGACTGCTCCGGAGACAGACCCGTGAGGATCGCACAGATTTACGGACAGAAGGATTGTGTGGAATTCCTTAAAACGTGAGGGAATATTGCAACCTTTCTTGCTTCGTATGAAAATTCTGTTTGAATGTGCCTATTCTCTCTTTTCCTTAAGACGGGTTTTTAATGTATATTTTATGGTGACTGTGCGGTTTGGGTTCGTTGCAGAGCAGAAGAGGAGTGCAGAGCATACCGCAAGCTGGCCCATCTCAGAGGCATTGCCTTGGAGGACGTAGACAAGGAATGGGAGGAGCAAAAGAAAGAAATCGAGCTAAACAGATATGCTAAACAAAATTCAAACCAGAAGATGACGGTACATCCTGTAAAAACGAAAGGCAAAACACACGTTTCGAAAATGTCAACGCCAAACAAATAGCACACTTACTGTAGTTCAAACAGCCACCCAGGTGAAATCAGGAATTAGTTTGGTATAAAAAAACAAACCATTCATTATCATTGCAGTTACATGTTTTATGATAATAACAGGTTATGTCCATGTTTCATACCATAATCTAGCACATGGTTGTGATGGACCTTACTTGATGTTTTTTGGGGGAAATGTGTAAAATTCATGCTGTCAACTGGAGGTGGAAATCTAACCCACAATGCAGGAGTTGTTAAGCCAAAATGCTACCCAGGAGTTTGTTTCTCCAAAGCTTCGTGACACTAAGTACTCTGCTATCTTGCACTTAAGATCAGTCGCTAGTTAGCGAGTGTTTATCTAATCCTTTCGTAACTAAGGTATACTTAATGTAATGCAGGGGTGGCCAGTCTTATCCGCATAGGGCCGGTGCGTATGCAGGTCTTTGGGATAACCTGTAGGTCAGCTGTTCAAACCCAGGTGTGAGGACTCTTCAGCCAATCAGTCCTCTAATTAGTGACCTTATTAGGGAGTTGCAGCAAAAACCTGCATACATACTGGCCCTTTTCAGATAAGATTGCCCACCCCTGGTGTAAAGTATAAAGAAACTACAAAGTATAATGCTAAAAAAGATACTGTACTGTTGATAACAGGAACAAGAAACCAAACCTGGATCCAATTGATTTGTCTAATTACAGATCTATTTCTAACCATCCATTTATTTCCAAAACCTTAGAAATAGTAGATGCTAGTCAGCTACCTCTGTTCTTGCAAAAGAACAACATTAACAAAGTGATGACCATGACATTTCATTGGCGAGGCTTAAGTCTTTGGTTGGTGTTGAGGTGCAGCCACTGACCTGGTAACACTCAAATCTAACTGACCATAACCTGTTCCTTTGATTCCCGCAGAGAGAGGTATGATGTCCTGCAAGACTCTGTCCTGGGTCTACTACTGCGTACAGTAATAACAACAACAAAATGTATTTTATATAGCGCATTATCACAACATTACATCATCTCAAAGCACTTTACAGCATCCCACTCAAAGCCCCCAGTGAGTCAGCCATAGGCGACAAGAAGGAAGAAACCTTGGGAGGGACCAGACTCAAACGGGGAGCCCATCCTCCAGGGGGCAGCAGGGAGAGTCAAATACAGTAAAATCTGAGACACAAACGGGGAGCAGGGGGGAGATGACAAGCTGGTGCCGACGCTCCCTCCAATCGCCAGGCAACCGAAGGCAGGCAGCGGGTCACACATGGAGGATGACACAGGCAGAACAGCGAGCTGGATGCACGGACGTCATTGGTAGTGGCGACGTCACATGTTGCAAGGTGTGCTAAACATCTTAATAGATTGAGGTCTCCAGGCAGCACCCCCCAGGAGGAGTAGGGGAAATAAAATATGTAATTAGTCAAAGTAGGGGAGACTATAGGCAGTGCTAACAGTTAGGTGAGTGCAACATGAAGTGCAATGTGTAAGCTCCGGCAGATATGGCTATGGCAGCATAAGTAGGAGGAAGAGACAAGTGGGAATGCAGGCATGGGGAGTCCCTGAAATGTCAGCACTCCAGTTCTGCAAGGGAGTGTGAAGCTAGAGTGACAGCACTGTCAATTCAGTTTATCCAAAGCCAATGGCACCGGTCCCCACCCAGCTCTACACCTCACACTATAGACCTAACTGGGAGTGAGGAGTTATCTAGAGCTAGAACTAGTGTCCCTATAAGATAAACTAAACAGTTGTGTTTTTAGTCTAGACTTGAATATTGAGAATGAGCCTGAAGGAGCTCTACAGGAGAAAGCTCTTCAGCCTGTTGTAGCTCTTTCTACCCTTGGTACTAACAGATATCCCATGCCTTGAGAACAAAGCAAGCACGGGTGGTTGTATGAGGTCAGCATATCACTAAGGTATTCTGGTGCAAGGCCATTCAGTGCTTTATAGGTTAATAGTAGTATTTTATAGTCAATCTGAGACTTAACTGGTAACCAATGAAGGGAGGATAAGACAGGTGTAATGTGATCAAATTTTAGTGTTTGTGAGAACTCTGGCTGCTGCATTATGTACCAGCTGAAGTTTATGTAAGGATCCAGACGGGCAATCAGAAAGGAGGGCATTACAGTAGTCCAGTCTGGAGGTTACAAAGGCATGTATTCATTTTTCTGAATCATGAAATGAAAGCATCTTATGAAGCTTGGCTATATTCCGTAGATGATAAAACGCAGTTCTAGTAATATTTCTTATGTGAGCATCAAAACATAGGTCCGAATCAACTAGAAGACCAAGATTTCTAACCACTGTGTTAGGTTGTGTAGGAAGGCCATCAATATTGAGGTGGTGAAACTTTCTATGTTTAACATAAGGAAATTTTTTGCCATCCAGTCTTCTAACTGACATAGGAGTGATGTATCATCAGGGTTAACAGATATATATAACTGTGTATCATCTGCATAACAATAAAACCCAGCACCATGATTTCTAATAATGTTACCAAGAGGTAGCATGTATAGGGTAAACAGTAATGGGCCCAGTACTGATCCCTGTGGGACACCATATGTAACTTTGGTGGCCTTGGATGAATCGTTCTTCATATGGGCATACTGATAGCAATCAGTTAAATATGAGTGGAACCAAGAGAGTGCTGTCCCTGTAATGCCAACTACACCTTCTAACCGGTCCAAGAGGATATTATGGTCCACAGTGTCGAATGCTGCAGTTATATCTAGTAATACCAACAGTGATATACAGCCATCAGTCAGATACCATAAGTAAATCATTCATTATTTTGACTAGAGCAGTTTCTATGCTATGGTTTGGTCTAAAGCCAGACTGATAATTCATTAGTATTATTTTTCTGTAAGAAAGAAGATGAATTACAACCTTTTTCATGATCTTTGAAATGAAAGGAAGATTTGAGATAGGTCTGTAGTTTTCTAAAACACTAGGTTCAAGATTTGGTTTCTTTATGACGGCTCTAATAACAGCCATTTTAAAAGGTTTTGGAACATACCCAAGCTTATGAGATGAGTTTAACACATTTAACAGGGTATTGCTAATCTGCGGTGCAATTTCCTTGAAGAATTTTGTAGGAATTTGGTCTACGAGGCAAGTAAAGGATTTACAGGAGGGAATTAAGCGTTTTATTAAGCGAGTGTTTTATAGGAATTAAAGATTCAAAGGTCTCATTATTGGTAGGCATAAGACTAGCAGGAGGCTGGCAGCCGTA
>JAODUD010000026.1:17149457-17161649 GCA_026784285.1 Stomatorhinus walkeri
AGTATTTAAACTAATATTGAATTTTAGCTCAACAGCATCCCGACCTGTTAGAATCTTGTAAACCTGGATCATGTCCCCCCTTAGTCCCTTAGTCTAACTGAGGTCCAGTTAGAGAAAATTTCTTAAAACAAAGGTCCGCAATATCATAATGTCTAACTATTTAGTGTGATATATATTTAAGTAGCCTATTAGTTGCATCAACGTTACATTTAATCAATACCTGACTGTCAAATCAAATTAATTCAGTACAATTCAAAAACGTTTTGACAATATTTATTGTCACGTGACACAAAACTTCGGCCAGCTGGCTGGAGTGAGATGGTCGATTCGAGATGTGTGTGCACACATGTACCAGTCCTTACCTAGTAAATAGTTTGCTTTTGTATTTAACCGTGAACACTTTTCCCCTGCCTCGTGCCCATTGCTTCCGGGATAGGCTCCGGACCCCCCGCGACCCAGTAAGATAAAGCGGGTATAGACAATGGATGGATGGATACACCTTTGTCGTAGCTAATTTTAGGTTTTATAATGGAATAGTATAGAGTTACGATAAGCTTTCCAGCATGAGTCTGAGAGTGTGTCATGCCAGATGCTTGAGATTTGGCAGCCATGAAAATGTATATTTTTTGTTTCACCTGAGTTTATTTATATAACAGATAACATTACTTTATACAGTTGTTAAAAAGCAGAAACTTCAACAAACATGAAATCAACAATAAATTACGTCTATTTATCCAACATGTCATATAATATATACTGTATTTAAAAACTTTTCAGCTGCATGATTTCAGGACAGACCAGTCACTCTATTAGGAACATTACGGCTTTTTGGTTGCGTGTTTTAGCTTTGCTGCTGCTATTAACACTAATGGCACATTAGCGCAGACACAGGGCTGCATGAGCTAAACTACGTCTAGCTTGGCGGTTAAAGGAGTTTAATATTCATTGGCATGGGAAACGGCGGTTCTACTGCTAAATCACTACCTAAAGACTACAAAAGCTGTGCCGGTTAAAACAGAAGCGTCAGGTTTTAAATAACTTAATGTTTTTGGCTATCTGTCCGGGTCCGTATGGGACAGTTTCTGGGTCCGGACCTGGACCTCTGACCTAGAGAGTCAAGAATAGCTGCAAATGCTATTTTCAAAGGATCACTATCGTTCTCCATATGAATGTTAAAATCACCCACAATAACAGCTTTGTCAGTACTAACCACCAGGTTTGTAAAAAATCATCAAACTCCTTAAGAAAATTACTGTATGGCTCAGGTGGTCTACACACAATAACAATGGTGATTGGAGGTTAGGGACCAGGTGGTCTATACACAATAACAATGGTGATTGGAGGTTAGGGACCAGTTGGTCTATTCACAATAACAATGGTTATTGGAGGTTAGGGACCAGTTGGTCTATTCACAATAACAATGGTGATTGGAGGTTAGGGACCAGGTGGTCTATTCACAATAACAATGGTGATTGGAGGTTAGGGACCAGTGGCCTATACACAATAACAATGGTTATTGGAGGTTAGGGACCAGTGGCCTATACTACGAAGCGGGGTTACTGGCTTATTGGGGTAACTTGTCGGATTTAAGGTACTACAGTTTAAATGGCCTTCATATTCGTTCACTACCATTTTGCCCATACTACCTTAAATCCGACAAGTTACCCCGATAAGCCAGTAACCCCGCTTCGTAGCACAGGCCACAGGTGGTCTATACACAATAACAATGGTGATTGGCGGTTAGGGACCAAGTGGTCTATACACAATAACAATGGTGATTTGAGGTAAAGAACTACAAAGAGATGAGCCAGCAAGGCTAAGAACAAGAGTTTCAAATGTGCTGAAACTCAAACCACATTTCTCAGACACTCCTAGGCTGGACTGAAAAATTGCAACAACACCACCACCTATGTGATTTGTTCAAGGATTATGCTTATAACTGTATTCAGCTGGGGTAGATTCATTTAGTGCCATGAATTCTTTCGGTTTTAGCTATAGGCATAGGGCATAGGGCACCAAGACTTAAATCAGTAATTATTTCATTTATTAATAGTGCCTTAGGAGCCAGTGAGCACATTCAGAAGTCCAAGTTTAAGTTTAACCCTTGCGTCACAGCTGTTTTCTAGTAATGGATTCATTGTACTTTTATATATATTATATATATGGTATTATATATGCTACCACTGGATGGTGATATTCTTAGAAAACCAACTTTACATATCTATTGTAGCAGGTGCTTCAGCAGTCACAGATTGAGGGACGCTTGGCTGAAGTTGGGAATTGGATGGCCGGTAACTTCCTTCTGTTAAACTTTGATATAGAGGCATTTGTACTTGACCCTAGAACAGCCCAGGGTGTTGTCGATATCATAAAGCTCAACAGCCAAATCAGTGAAAAAATAGTGCTTAAAAGTCTTGATGTCACCATTGACTGAGCCTTGTTTCTGGACACTCACATAAATGCCATGCTTAGAACAACTTTCTTCCATCTGCAGAATATTGCGAAATGCTCTCACTCAAAGATGCAGAAAAGTTAGTACACACCTCTAGACTGGACTACTCGTTGGATGTGCATCAGCATCATTAAATAAAATCCAGTTGGTACAGAATGCTGCAGCAAAATGCACTAATCAGTCCTATACTGGCCTCACCTCACTGGGTTCCCAGTAAGTCTCACGTCAACTACAAAGAATACTGCTTACCTATAAGGCACTGAATGGTTGAGCACCAGCGTATATTTGCAGCTAACTGGTTCCATATAACCCCTCTTGTTTGCTTTGCTCTCGAGAGATGGGCTACCTCACGGTGCAAGGAGTAGAACGATCTTCATTTGATTACAAAGCATTCTGTTACGGGGTTCCAAGGTTATGGAATAGTCTACCAGCAAATGTCCAAGATTCATTCACTCCTGATATTTAAGTCAAGGCTAAATACTCACTAATCTAGCATATGGTGACAAATCTGATAGCTAGTTCACACCCTCAGTGAAGGCTATACTTTGTATTCTTCAACTATTTGTTACATAGTTTTATGAATGTACCGCTCACTTCTCTCTTGGAGTTCCTGACGGAGGGCAGTTCCCTGTCTGCCCACCCAGCCTGGCTAAACATCTGCCGTCCTCCCCCCGCCTGCTGCTGAACCACACCCCCCTCCATCCCACCGAAGGAAGCAGCCTCCCCACCTGCCTGTACTGATATCAGCTGGACCTTCTGCATTTATACCTGGACTATGCACAGTGTAGGAGCCTAAATGCAGTTTAAATCAGTTTGAGTAACTAACAGTAAAATAATATTGGCTCAAGTTCATTAGTTTGACAAATGATCGACCTTGTAATGTTTAAAAACAGGGCTTTTAATGTAGTTCTGATGGACACTATTGGGGTGCTTTTATTATGATAAGGGGTGTGGGGATAGGTAGTAGGAGAGAGAGGGAGATCAGGCTGGAGTTAAATAGTTTTTGACCTCTTTGCTCTTGAATATTCCATATATTTTTTTGTGGAGAAACGTTTATGTTTGTAATATTGTTACAAAGACTCTAAGTAAACAGTTAAAGTTTTGCGAAGCAGTTTCGTAGAGTGTTTATGGAGTGGATTGGGACGGGAGAATCTTGACAGGAGCGTCAAGCTGAGCTTCAATAGGAGCATAGGAACTTACACACAGCATTACATTATAAACTGGGACTTTACTATTTAGGGCTTCCTCTGCTGCCCCCTGGAGGATGGGCTCCCCCTTTGATTCTGGTTCCTCCAAAGGTTTCTTCCTTCTAGGGAGTTTTTTTTCCTGCCACAGGGATAATGTAAAGTGCTTTGAAACAATGTAACACTGGGAAAATGCATAATTAAATATATTTCAATTGGATAAACAGTTTAGAAAATGGATGGATGAATTAAAATAACAAAATATAAAAATATATTTTCCTGCTCTTGTTGTACAGTAATAAACAGGTGAATTCCAAAACAACTACAATAAACAATAGATATTTTGCTTTATTTATATAATCATTTGTACAACAGTTTTTTTCTCATTTCTAACCATATATAGTACATCAATATACACTAGCTGTCACATAATTTCTTATCACTAAAGCTAAAATGTATATTTACATATTTACTCCAGCAGTTTCCAGTAAGTAGATTTCCAGCATATTTCTGTCAGCAACCATATAAGTTTTGAATGCTGTTGCAATACCTTAACAGACTATTTCAAAAGCATTTCACGGTTCACAGAATTGTCAAGAACAATGCTATATATTTCTTATTTTTTTATTCTGAGATGCTCACAAAAAGAGGCACATTATTCAAAATTACACAAAATTAATTTTGAAATAAAATTTTAATAGGAAATATTCTTTGTAATTTCCCAAAGTCACGTAAATCATTATATATTTATATGATGATATCACCCACATAAAGAAAACTCAGCTATTTTGCTCTGTGTAAGATACAGATTTTCATAAAATTATAATGTAAGGCAGTTAATGTCTGTTTATACAAAACAATGAGTATTTTAAAATAAACAACTGACTTGTTTTCATCTAATCTATGTCTAATTTGACGTATTTCTTGGTGCCGTTATTTGTAAATCCTCACTGCAGTCTAGAAGAGTAAACAATATTACAGTTACTTATGAAGGCAAATTTTACAGTAAATACTATAAAAAAGTTTTTAAAAGGGAAAGACATTCTACCTTTCTGAAAGTGAAGAACATTTATTTTTTTACTGATGACCCTTTTGTAGAGGTCTCATTTTTCGATGTGGTTGTTGTCTGAAAGAGAGAGAGTTTATATATAAGTCTGAAAATATGACTTTTGAGCTGAGCCTTTTAAAAGCTGAACATTAACCTACCGGTGAGATGAAACGCTGCAGTAGGGCATCTCGAACCTATTTTTCAAGAGAAAAAGATTCTTGAAACAGTATTCATTTAATATTGCTGTTATTTGGTAATGGTTTAATGATAATAAACATACTCGAAGGTAATTATAGTATAGAGCCCCTGAAGGGACCTGTGCAAAAATGTAAAAAAGTTTTTATGTGAAAGTATCTCGTATGCACAAGTAAATTGTGCTCATGTGAAATTGTGCATACGCGAAAGTAACATAATTTTATTTTTTTCCTTTCAGAGGCTCCGTATTATAGTCTTCTTGCATGGTAGAAGCAAGATACACAATATTTAAAATAATTATTTTGTTAATTACCTTTTTCTCTCCAAAACATCCAGTAAGCAAAATTAAAACTCCCTGAATGAAAATGAGAAAGCATAAATGACATCCTGCTGTAGAATCACACAGAAAAACATGTTTTTTGACAAATCACAAAAAAACACCCTTAACATACCTGGAAAGAATTTACTATGGTAAAAGCGTAGTTGACAAAAAATGCCCAAAATCCTTCTGTGAGGTCAAAAACCAATACAAAAAATCCCAAAATCCAAGTTATTCCAAAAACAGGTGTTAAGAAAACGATTGCTTTCAGAATGCTTTTAGCTGTCTCTTTATGATCTCCTTTGCTACTCTCTGACACTTGTGGTCTCAGGAGTTTGGTGATGACCACCATCATAGAAAAGAAGTTAATAAAAACTATTGTTAAAACTGGGAAAATAAAAGCATGGATTGAACCATTAAATGGACTATTATATTTCAACCAGCAACTCCTGGCATTATAATAGACATTTTCAGCTCCATCATTGTAGATCTTGTAGGTCAGCAAGACTATTATCAAAGGGCAGACATAGCCTATGGAAATAGAAATAGTCAGGTAGACCTTCTTCCTCATTTGGTGAAAGACAAAGATGAGCTGATGAAGAAGCATGGTACTTAAGCAGAGCATCCAGAAAAACATCGACAGGTAGCAGAAGTGCTTAATGACCGTGAATATGCCGCACCACTTTGGGTTTTCGTAAAAGGAATTGACCAAGAAGACAGAGTCTCCCATTAGCAGGCACAACGAGATGTTGACCAGGGCGGTGTGACGGAAATGAGAGACGTTTGACTTGACAACTGTGTTCCATACAACAAATTCTATTACAAGACAGACAATCAGGGATGAGACTGAGGCTGCCAAGCCGACGTAGGTTATTGTATCCAGGTATGGAAGTTCTATTGGTGATTTTGCCATGAGCGTTGAGAATGAAGTGAGATGGTTGCATATACACATCATCTGGTCATTTGAACCTGTTCTGTTCCAATAACAGCCTTCACCTGACCATGTCATGGTAGTGAAATCCCAAAAAACACACTGCATCTCATAGTCCCGTTGCCTTTCATTGGTCAATGGGAAAGTGATAACGATCTCCTTTGGCAAGCTACCGTTTCGTTTCGTTATCGACATTACAATGCTATTTAATTCCATATTGGGAATACTGGGCAGTATGTTAACCAGAGTTCTGTACCCAATTGTGTTTACACTTCCATTGGTTTGGTCTGGTGTGCTGAATGATACGTTGAACACAGTACAATCTGTCTGATTACCACTGCAGCTTGTGAGTTGGACATTTGGGTGGTTATTATTGCTGCTAGTGGAAGATGAATTGAGTTCTACAACTTTTATTAACCTTTCCATGGCCGACAGGTACTGAACAGATAGGGCCTCAGTCTCGTTATTCACAACCTTCTGATTCCATGCATCCTGCAGGGATTCATTCAACAAATTGCTTGCAGAAGACAGCAAAGTCTATAAGAGAAAATTGTTATTGAGAACATATACTAAAATATTTCTAAATATGAAAAACATGAGAAAGCCATATCTATTATGCATTATGAATGGTTTAACTATAATGCACTACAGATACCTTCATGATGCATTATAATAGTTTGTATATAAAAAAAAAAGATGCTTTGTACTTCATTATAAAGGTATCTATAGTGCATTATAGATGAGAGCTTCATAAAGCATTCATAAGGCATAATAAACACGGCTATAATGTGTTATTCCTTTTTATAAATATTTATAGCCTTGTTTATAATGCTTTATAAATGCATTATAATGTGTTATGAATATGTTTATTACTATTTTTTTTTTGCAAAAAGCTCTTTAAAGTGTTACAAAATACTCAATGCGTTTCAAAGCTTTCTGATTCACAGTTTCACTAAATTAATCAATTTCTGAATATTTTGTCAGTTTTTTTTTCATTGCATGTATCAAAGACATTCCTACATGTAAATTAACACTAACATACAATAAAATGTATTCTTATAGCTAAAACATAGCTTTTTTATTATCAGAGAATGCTGTGGGAAACAATTACAAAATGATACTCGATTCTATGCTGCAGGACAATTTAAGAATAGAAAAAGATTTACTCACAGGCACGATGGAGTCATTTAACGTTACACTCGATGTTGCATTCCCCACGATCAGTAGAATATTTACGGATGCATTAATGTTTTCATGCGTATTGATAGCGGTACTATCGTCAGTAGAATTTTTTAAAGAACTAAAAATTTTGAAAGCACCCGTAACGACGTCCCCATATCCTTTTTGTAAGTCCTGAAAGAAAAACATAATTAAAATATTATGCAAAATATTGAATAATTTCCTTAATGTGATCAAATGTTAGCTGCTTTGAAGCTGTTTCAAAACAAGCATTAATTATAGATATTTCTTCTTTTAAAAAATTCCATGTTGTACAGTATATTGCTAATTTTCCCAATCTTATGCAAAAAGTAATATTTACCAAAGCATCTTGGAGAATATTGTGCAGTTTCAGATTAACACAAGTCGACTGGATTTGATCCCAGTCACCGTTTTCTAAGCAATCCCGTGTCTGGCTTCCAACTGCGGGGATGCCTGTGGAGCACGGCAGTATGGCAGTAGTGCTGCGCTTTGCTTTAGGCCAGGTGCCATTGGCTTTACAAACAAGGGTATTGTCTAATTTAAAAAAGAAAAAATGAGAAAGAAAAACATCTTTTCAGGAAGGTAATTGAAGACACACCGAGTTCATTAGGTCACTGATTATAGCCGTCAAGCCAACTGATACGCAGAAGTCAGACAGCTTCCAGTACAGTCTGCCATGGTTTACCCAAAACTGTAACATACTGAATGCTCTAACGCCACTTCAAATGCACTCTAATTAAGAACCTAGACTTTTAGTCTGCTATAGTAGAGCATAATTCAAGTTCATATTGACACCGACAAGCATTATACGTCCAACATATTAACGCTCCTGCGTTTTCTGTGTTACCATATAAACAAACTTCCAGCTTGTAACAATAATAAAAATAATAACAATAATGATGAACTTACTGTAAATGACAGGTATTGTGACTGTGGCACTTGATTCTTGGCCTTTTCTATTTGTATATGTGCAGATGACTTCGGGATCTGCAGTATTGCTACAACTGATGTTCACCATCAGGTTAGATATGTGGAGATTAAACGATGTGTCGTACTTGTCTGGAGAGTTTATTATATTGATACATTCAGGGCAATTCCAAGTTACATTGTAATTTTCGAGGCTAATCTGTATGGCACATGAAACGGCGACCGACATAGAGGGTTGGTTGGTGGTGCAATCCGGGTACTGAGGACTGCTGGATATTTGAATTTGCTCTGGTAGCAACGCTATGTCCACATCTATGATGGCTTTGTGAGTAAGGGGACCGTTGGAAAAACTGCATGTGTAATTACCTTCAGGGAGACAGAGAAAGTGCCATTTTACATGAAAATATTAATAGCGCAATTGTTATGAGAACAGTAAGACAGGAATTATATACCATTTTGAATATTTTTTGATTAGTGTCAGGGGGTACCTTTTATTACTTTTATTAATACAAAGATATTGTAAGAAACCACCTTATACAGACCTCTCCAAAGTTTGGATGTGTTCCGAAGAGTAAGATTACATGGGGAATGGAGAATCACCTCAGTCCCATTTACAATATTCACGGTGTTGTTTCCTTGAGTCAACGTCCAAGAGCAATCACCAAAGGTTCTATCACTTAAGTGACACACCAAAAAGTCTGTAGCACCATAACACAAGGGTCCATTTGGTGCTGAACCTGTAACCATTCCTGCAAAAAATACAGTAACAAGGGAGGTATGAGAGGTGGTCAAAAATCTGAGAAATAGGCAACAGAAAGGGGCGGGGCCTTCACAGAACCTAAATCACAACTAGAAGAGATGCTGTCAGAATGACAATGCACTCCCCAGGCATTACCATCTCCCCCCCCCACCCCCTCATCTAATCCCTAGTCTCCTTATGACGCCTAACCTTCACAATTTCTAGAATTACCTGGAAAACTGGAAATGTGAAAGCAAATTACTGCATTTTTACCCACATGGTCTGACTTCTAGCCATGAAACCTAACTCCGACACTACTCTTACTAATTTGTTGCACATTCCACTTAAATGTCAATTTGCAAGATCTTTTCCCACCATTTTAGTAGTAAGCTGTAGTTCTTCGTCTATGTCTTAATGTCCATGTCTTAAAAATGCCTCATTTTAGACTGATCGATATGGATAGCACGCATCTCTTCCATATCTCAAGCAAATTACCAAATTACCAAAACAGCAGCATGTGGTATGCTTCTCTAAGTCAATCAACTTTGTTGTGTGTTTGATGGTTGACCATCCTTAAAACAGCACCATATGGCTGGTTAGAAATGCATTTGTTTCTGAGATGTGATAGACTGTTATGTGCCATAAAACAGCACTCCTTATCGACAGTTTATCAAAGCCTCTCATTTTCTTATTATACAAATTTTCTATGATAATTATATGACAAGTTAATATATTGTATATAACACCATAACTGGAATTAGAATTAGAGAAGTTGTTCAGTGATGTATGTGTCACAGCTGTGATGGTGGCTGTGGAGAAACACTGTAGAGGCCAAACTGTACATTACGCTGAAGGAAGAAATAAAACAAAACTGTAGAATGTAGAATGTAGAATGTACATTCTAGAGCTGATCTATGAGCACAGTAAACTTTATATAAACTGGATGTCTTCAGACTTGTATTCTTTCAGAAGTTTGGTTAATTACTACTTAAAAGTTTCATGGTGCTCCACCGTATATTTAGCACTGGAAAGGAATGTCTACTTTTTGGCTAGAAGAAGCAAACTTGTGTAAATCGTGTTGCCAGTGGATTTCTTTCCATGGCCTATTGACATTTCTTTTCTTTGAGTAACATGACCATTGTATTTTCTTATTCTTCACATACTCAGATGATGCTGCAACAACACTAAATGCAGAAAGTTTGCCATATGAATTGAAATGTGATATAAATATCTCATTTATTGCTTAGCGGGAAAACACTGGACTGGTACTGGCAGATACAAAGCAATGTAATAACGAGATCAGACCAGACCAGAAATGATGTGGCGTCACCCTACTTTTGAAGAGAATGGTCAACACCTCACTACATTCTGCTGAGTCCGGGACTCATAAAGTAGCATTTCAATACGGACTGAAGCTGTTCTGAAAGCAAATGGTGGCCCTACTCCTTATCAGGACATTGATACTGATATATTGTTCTGTTACTATCATTCTGTCCACTCCAGATGCCATGATTAATCAGTAATCAATAAAAATCATGATTATTATTATTACCAATGGTTCCGACTTTCAAGCTGCCACTTAGCTGGGACTCCAAGGTCTTCGTCATATTCACAAATTGGGCTGAATTCAGTGGGATGGTCAATATCATCTGAAAGTCAACGATGACGCTTCCACTCCTGTAGACCATTTTCCACAGACAAAATGAGACAGAAGTGAGACAAAGGTGAATGCTATTCATGCCGGCGTGCGGTGATTGCTGATCTTCGTAGTGTTTTTACCTGAAGCCAGTGATTATCAGGGAATCAAATCCGCTACATTGACTGTAGATTTGGCTTAGCTAAAAAAGAGAAAACGGCAATATTTTATGCAGATTAATTTGTCATTTGATTATGAAATTCAGCTATTCTTGCAGGAGAACAAAAATGAAAATTTTACATTAAACATGTTAACAGAAATGTTTAACTTAAACATTTTTTTACAATTACAGTATAGCATTCTTTACCCTAAGCCAGGGGTGGGGAACCTGTTCCATGGAGGGCTAATGTGGGTGTGGGGTTTTTGGGATAACCTCTCAATCAACCAATAATAAAGCAGTAGTTCTCAACTCCAATCCTGGAGACTCACTGTTACTGGCTGATTGAGAGGCCATCCCAAAACCCCGCCCCCACATCGGCGCCCAATGGAACAGGTTCCCCACCCCTGCCCTACGCAGCTGATAGCACTCCAGTCATTATCCGAGGTAGAGACTTCAGGTCCAGAGAGCATAAATCCAGGCCAA
Source organism: Stomatorhinus walkeri (assembly GCA_026784285.1). Lineage (NCBI taxonomy): Eukaryota > Metazoa > Chordata > Actinopteri > Osteoglossiformes > Mormyridae > Stomatorhinus > Stomatorhinus walkeri. The sequence continues at coordinate 17,160,732 of JAODUD010000026.1, forward strand.
GATTTTGTTTCAACCAACCAGTTGAGTACTCTGTGACTGTGACTCTTTATACTCAACTGTTTGATTGAAACAAAATATTGGTCTGGATTTATACTCTCTGGACCTGAAATCTCTACCTCTGGTCAGTAACTATACTTTAATGCGGCAGGCGACTGCTTACATTGGCTTGCATTTGCTGCGCCATGGTTATATAGAATGCTGAGGCTGGATTATTCAGGTCAGGGTTAAATGGCTGTCCCAAAGTAAGTGATCCAGCCACGGTGACTGTGACAAACATGTTGAACAATTGTTATGAGAACAGCAACACAGAAAATATTAAAGCAATAGACTAGTAGGAAATGAACTACTATGCATAATATGGTGCAGTAAAATATATCTCAAAACACAAACAAAAACCAGTAACTGTGCTGTAATATTAAAAGACATGTACCTCTCGTCTTAGGCAGACATACTGGGGTGGGTAGCGATGCGTTTGAAGCGCATTGTATTTGATTGCAACATCCTGGATAAGAATCACACACTGACGGGTCCCAGTCGTACTGTGCATTACACTGGCAATAGGATTTCTCTCCACGGATGTCACATTCTGTTAGAAATCAAACATTCAGCATAGAAAGTGAAAATGGAGGTGAACTTGTGCTATGAAAACCAGTTGCTTTGTTTTTACTAATATTTTCATTTCAAATTTAAACTCAAAACTGGGAGTTTACAAATGAAAATGCATTTACCTTTAAAAGATCTAATCTAAAGATCTAACATAAAATATTACAAAACTGTATTAGTACCATCTGCCACACTTCATCCAATGGAGAGACGCAAGAACACATCACCTTTATAATATATTATAATATGAAGCAAGTTTCATTTATATCATTTTTGTTGTTTTGTTGAAAGGTATTTCGAAGTCTTTTCGGGGGG
>JAODUD010000026.1:17170585-17188217 GCA_026784285.1 Stomatorhinus walkeri
TGTGTGTGCGTGTGTGTGTGCAGTGTCTTAGCACTAGTGGGGATTTCTGATTTGCAACCTGTGCTTCCTGGAGTAGATGGCAAAGACAGAAAGGACCCCCCATGACAATTTCTTAATTTTCCAACACATGCAGTTTATCGCATTGATATGAAATGTATGTAAACTAGAAATATACTTTTTGCATATTACCACTAAAACAAATTGAACATAACGAAAGATCTGCAAAGTACTGTACTGAATGATGTCATAACCATGCAAAACGCATAAGTGGCTGAATTGTATGAGTGTATTAGGTTCTCACAGGGGCGCTGCTAGAGATTCTGGCCCCATAAAGACATATATTGGGCCCCCAACCCAGACCAATCCAATTATGCCCTGTCACTCAGGCACCCTTGTAATCGTCCTAACTCCCAGCACACATATGGCACCCATGGGTTCTGACATACAAAAACGTAATATATTAAAATACACAATAATCACAATAATCTTTAATAAACCTTAGCCAAGACACATTTTTTGAAGCTGTAACTAATGATGTACAATATTTTAACATTTACAACCTTGGTTCTTGGTGTGTAACTTAATAAGAATACAAAAGATAAATAAGAATACAAAACAAGATTTTATTTCCATTTAATTAGTTTCATTGCAGGTCATAACACCTTGTTTCCAGGATCAACAATTTGATTATCAAATTTAAAATCAGGAATTAGTTTGCATTTGACTGATGTCTGTGTGGATTATTTGAATGAGCTTTTACTTGTTCTGCAATGATGGTGCCAGACAGGGATGGCACCCTGTTACAGCAGAGAGAGTCTATCTAACATCTTTTTGCAACAAACACAGCAAACGGGGTGATTGCTGAAGATTTAGCCTTAGACCCAGAATGCCGCTGGCTCAAATCCCTGAATGAACCCTGTTATAATATTTATTATGGGTTGACCCTGAAAATTACCTATCTGTATAAACTGAAGTTTCAACTGCTCTAGATAAGCTAAGCAACAAAATTGTCAATAAAATATCATTTCATTGTACAACTTTATCTTGTTCCTCCTCACAACTCGACTAAGATGTTCCTCTTTCTTGAACCCTACGGTGCCTGGGATAAATCCAAGACAGGGGCGGTTCTGACGGTGGGGGCGGGGCAGTGCCCCCGTGACAACATGCCCGCCCCCCCCCCCCCCAAATACATAAACTACTTGAGTTTGGAATAAATATATTAATATTATTATTATTTACATGAATATATGTGGGCTAAAATGTTGTGCGCTGGAAACAGGCTAAACACAAACGTAAGCACATTTTATTGACGGACTCTTAACGCGCGTGCGCCTGGTGGTCGAGCCGCTTTAGTTGGTGAAAAGCGAAGGACAGAACGACAGAAAAAAAAGCAAACTCGTGGAAGCAAAACAGTCTAAATAGGAAATCTGAGTGACATTTTTTTGTAAAAACTCTCAAATGTAATTGCAAAATATTGCATAAATAACATTTTCAAAGCTCTCTTGCTTCTTAATACTAATTACAATCTAGTGTAAGCAATACTTGGACTATTAAGCCCCCCCAACAGGACAACTGGCCCACACGTGTTGAATTTATACACCAGTAGCAATGGATCTGAATGAAACACCTGAGTTCAGTGATTAAAAGGCGTGTCCCAATACTTTTGTCTATATTGTGTACCTTTTAGGAAGCCGCTGAGTAAAAAAAAGTTTTTCCTTTATTATTAATACTTTGTAGCCCGACTCCAGTGAATCTAGACACGTGATAAATGGATTTCATGTAAATTGTGAGGTGAATGCGCTATTTTCTTCTTACAGTTTGTGGCCAAAAACGTCAAGATCCTTAGACCAATCAGGTGTGGGTTCGGCCTCCAATGTATAGAAAGGAGTTGGGCTCATCGCGTCCTCTGTGCTACGGACTTCGACTATATGAGACTATGTTCTTTTCTTAACTTACGGTCCCGAAAAATGTTTTGAAGATTTTTCTTCACATAAAAACCTTAAACTGCATGTAGTTTTCATATGTCAAATGAGATGACACCACTCTCTCACAACTTATATCACGCATATTAATCTTTGTGTTTCAATGAGAACACATCCTGCGTTTCACAATGGTCGAATAAAGTGTTACATCCTCTGTAAAAAGTAATAATAATAAAATATTTTAAATGGAAAAAGGATCACTGAACTACTAAAGACAAAGACAGAAAACTAAGCAAATAGCTAGTTATTCCTGTAATGTGTACTTATTTAAATATTTATTTTTACTGTTAAATCATGATTTGTAACATATACATATTAACATTATTCGTAACTGCATGGCTTTAAAATGATCTATTCGACAAATATTAAGTAAACTATTCATATATTATTATTAGTAGTAGTAATATACTTTCTTATGCAGAACTAATCAATAAAATATCTATTTCAGGGAATAAAACTGACGGTGTTTTTGTGCAAGAACTGACGATGTTTCTTTTCAGGAGTTGGAAGTATACGGTTCTTTTGACGCTGGATGATATATTTCCCATAAATCCACAGCAAGTATTTATAATACCACAGACATGCATTTCCTGAAGCTCCCAGTGCGCGGAGTACAAACGTATTTACATGTGAATTTGCATAGTAAATTTGCATTCTGGTTACTTTCTTATTCTGAATGCCATGCTGCATGGTCAACCAGTTAACTGTACATAGCATTATATAATAAATATATCTGCCAATCATAGCTTTGTGTTAATGTGGACCTAGCTATTACTGAAACTCCTATATGAGGTTGTTAAAACATTATTTTCAAACCTAATAATCTGAGACCTAATTTGGGATTAGATTGGAAAGATGACCTTAACTAAATGCCCTCATTTCTAGCAAACAAACATATTTGCATTTAGTTGCTTTTTTGACAGTGTTCCAATGCAGCATACAATTTCATGTATTTGATACAGGTGCTTATTTTACAGTAGCAGTCTCTCAATTTCCACAACAGAAGCATTTCTTGAACCGGAAACCTATACTGTAGCTCATTTACTTTTCCTGACTGACTCATGGAGTTCTACTTTTGCTAATTGCAATTGTACTCCTTAGCATCCAAGCAGATAATAAACACAAATATTTGGTGTTTTTGTTATTGCAAATATTTTACTTAGTAAAAAGCACCCAACGGGACTGCTTGTCAATTAACTATTTATCCAGAACAGGTTTTTCAGAACTATAGTTTGGGCTTCAATTTATTATTAATCATCCTTATGAAATTAGGATGCATTGACATAAGACATAAAATACCCATGATACAATTCACCCATTGTCCCTTCCAGGAGGTGCCCCAGACCAGTGTTCTTTGCAATCCTGACCAGTGTCCTGTACTACGAAGCGGGGTTACTGGCTTATCGGGGTAACTTGTCAGATTTAAGGTAGTACGGGCAAAATGTAAGTGAACGAATATGAAGGCCATTTAAACTGTAGTACCTTAAATCCGACAAGTTACCCCGATAAGCCAGTAACCCCGCTTCGTAGTACAGGCCACAGGATAAGGAGTTAAAGACGGAAGGACGAAATAAAGATATTTCCTTAAAAATATAAAGCTTACTCTATTAAATATCATCTTACGTTTTTCAGCAAACATGTAAACTTTATGGGGAAAAAGCATTATAACCAGTTTATTAATTGCCAGGTGGGTAATATTTTGACTGATTAACACGTTGTTATTCTTAAAGCAGTGCACTAATAGGTGTGACAGCGTGTCTCTTTCTAGGGCACGACCGAGTCCAGGAGACCCACTTACAGCTGCAGCCAAGGGGCAAGGAAGCATTTGCAGGCTCCTGTCTTACTTTGTAAATTTGCCTTAACAAAATACATGCATCCATTTTCCATACCTAATTGGCTTATGCAGGCTTCCAGAGCCTAACCCAGAGGTAACGGGTGCAAGGCGGGGAACGACCCAGGGCGGGGCATCAACCCATCACGGGGCATTCAACCCTACAGACAATTTGGCAACTCCAGCTGACCTTAGCATGTTTTTAGACTGTGGGGGAAAAATTGAGAAAACTCCATGAAGACGAGGGGAGAACATGCACACTCCGCGAACGTAGGCAGAGAATCGACGCTGGACTTGGAGTAAAGTGTCACCCAAACAGAACACGAGAGGGCAAATCTTTAAATTGGAAAATACTGTGCATTGCAGTGCTGCATTCAGTTTTTCCCATTAACTTACCGGACATTTCATTCTCTATTATGTTGACTGACTGTTACCATTAAGCCCTTAAAAATACTGAGACCCACTGCCACTATTTTAAACAACACTGAAGCGACTGAAAGAGAAGTATCCCATCCAGATTGTGCCACAGCCTTGTGCCATAAGCTACCAGACAGGCTTCAGGCCCCACTGTGACATTCACCAGGATACTCGGTTGAAAGTCATTGGCTGAAGAACAAAGACGATGGACAAACAAGACACATTTTTGTGGATAAAAGTGGTTGCCAAAAGAACCTAATAAACTTTCACCAAAAATGAAATGCCAAAAATGATCAAACCTATAAAACCTACAAACCTGTAAAACTATCATCGGAAGACTAGACACCTCTTTGTACATCATACAGAACTACCTTAATAAACAGAATGGTAAATTAATTAATACAAAATCAATAAACTGTCCAGTCTTATGCCGAAATCTACGCCAATTTAGAGCGTCATTGTATCCGAACCACGACGTGCCGAATGGCTCACTTTACTTGAGTAATACATTTCCCGACGTCTCATTGGCTGTCGTCTCATCGCTTTTCCGGGTGCGTCTTTGTTCCCGCCCCTCGTTTTGAACTTAAGGAACAGATCAGTCAAGCGTTTCAGTGGGTTTAAATGGTAATTAAAATACATTTATAGAAGGTATGGGATCATTATATTTAGACGATTGCTGGAAAGCGACCAACACAGCCCGGCTTGTGCTTGTTTTGGAAGGTTTGGCCGAGTTAATACGTGGGTTGGGTTTTAGCCAATCAGAGGCGGCGAAACGTGTCCGTAAGTTATGCCAACCAATCAGGGCAGTGTTGTAAGAATTGCGCCAGTTTCGATCGCAGTACAGTGGCGGGTATGTATGGATGCAATTTTATTTTTTATGGGTGAATATTGTTATTCTTGTTAGTATATAACATTCACATTACAATATTTACACGAGTGCATTGCGTTTGTTTATTTTCGTGTCTATTCAGATCTAATAAAAATGTCTGGATGATCGAGTGAACATAGCAAGTGCTTAAAATGAAACTTTCAGTTCTCTGTTATTATTACAAATAATGCATTCACTTTAAAGTATGTGTTTAAATGCAGTCACAGATAATGCGTTCGCATTAAAGTAAGTTCAAAAATGTTTTTCGAGCAGGTTTACTGTTCTGGTTGCCAAAATGGAGGAAGAAAGGGCGTTTCTTAAAGAAGGTAATATTAATAATGTTTATTTAAATACTAGCGGTGGCATTGTAGAAGCGACTTTAAAGGGCTACGGTTTATTTTTTTTAGGTGTGCTGAGGCACCTGAGCATGTTGGAGAAAGAGTCGGTTCTCCTGTCCACACGGCAGAAGGAGGCACTGCAACAGCAGACCAGGGTAGAGGAACTGCGATCCAAGTTAGAGAAGCTTAGGGCCCAAAGGGATCAGCTAAGGGCTAAAGTGAAAACTACCGTGGTGAGAACCTTGATATTCATGGGCCTTCTCCTGTCAAATGTAAAGTTACTTAAGCTTAATCACTCGATCTGTCTGTATGATCATTCATTCGCTCATTAATTCATTTGAGATCATATTGTCACAGACACATACTGTCACTGCCTGAGAGTCCAATGGGTTGAGTCTCGTTTTCCTCGCTGCTTCCAGTCCCTCCAACAGCTTACGTCTGTGGTGGACCAGGAAAATGTCGAGCCTCAGGAAGAAAGCGTTGAGGACAGCCTGCAACTGTCCCAGCTGAATGCCAGGTTGACACAAGTCAAAGACCTGCTGCGTGCACATCACCTCATTGGTGCATAATAATGTTTCTCTTCCTTACTGGACCAGTGAATGGGTGTTTGCTTTCATACGCATGTGTTCATGTTAACTCTGGTCACCTGAATGTTGCAGGAATGTTACAGTCCCAGGTGGAATCTGTTTCCTGCATGGGAACCAAATTAGGCCAATAAACATGGATCACAGCTGGATTAAACTAAACCTAAACCTCACTGGATAATTGAACTACATTAATAACTAAGCAGCTTGTGAACAGAACAACCCATATCTCACACAGCTGCCACAAATTAAACGATCGTTCCTTTCAGGCGGCTACGATGTTGTGGAGACTCGCAGAGGCAAAGGGGTCTGTTTCTCATTAGCCACGGCTTTCGAGGGCCGCTACTTGGAGACCTATAACCTGGAGGTGGACCTGGCCCGCACCATCCGTATATGTCGCCATAACGTTCCGCCCTTCATCCCCCTGGAGAAGCTTGCACAGGAGAACCTCCAGGAGGACATAAAGGCCTTCCTCGACACACTCGCCCAGCACCTCAATGCCTTCGCTGGCCGACGGGAGCAAGTCCGTCTGGTCAAGGTACCAGAACCCTTCCTGTGGTTTCTGTCCAGCCCCTTCCTGTGGTTTCTGTCGAAGCGCTGCGTTTTCCTATGTGTTCCTGTTTTTTTTTTTTAGTTTGTCATGCCTGTTTGTCAATCATGTAATATCACTGTTTATTAATATGTAAATGTGTCTATTTGAGTATTGTAAATATGCAGATTTCTTTGGGATTAATTCTATGTCTGTCTGTCTGTCAGACATTATAATGTTGAGTCATGTTGGTTTCAGTGGACTTCAAGATCTTCAGAGGTTCTACTGTCTTCTACTCTATCCTCAGGAGCTTCTCCAGGGCTCGGTCCTGGTGATGGAGACTAACTCCCTCTACAGCGTTGTGGTGCTCATGTGCACGGTGCCAGGCCAGGACACCGAGGTCCTCCTCACACTGGAATATGGTGACCCGACGCAGTACATCCCCACTCGTGTCACCTTTGAATCTGAAGGTATAGTAAATCTATTACCCTGTTTTTTTTTTTATTGACTCTTGGGTTATGAAATGAAAATGACCCTGTTTTGATAAGTCTGTGGGGTAAAATACATTATTTTTTGTGCTAACAAAAAATAGATTTCGATTATCATCGAAAACTCAAACGTCTGCTGTTTGCAGTAGATGTTTATGCAGTCAGGCTCACAGTGAAATTTACCATACACAATATCTACAATATCTTTAAGTGCACATGGTCAAGATACATAGGTTACACCCAGGACACAAACTTATTTTCATGCAAAAGCGATTTTCATATTACCAACTTCATGCATCATCTCCACACTCAAAGGACTATATCTTCATCCACAGCAGGAGCAAGTGGCATCGGGGAAATTGTCTTAAAGAAACGGTATTTCTGGAAGGACACACGGAAGTATATTAGTCATTTGTTATGCATATCTGTTTGTTTTTTTCTTACCCTGAGTGCAGATAAGACTTTGCTGGAGTCTCCACAGTGGAAGGAAAGGCAGTCTCTCCTTCAACAAACCCCAGTGCACACAGCTTTACTGGCCTGGAAGAAAGAGAGGCAGATCTGCTAACTGGGCTCCAGTGCAAGCTCTTCTGCTTCTCAATGTGTCCCCCAGCAAAACTGCAGCTTCCTTCTCTGGATTTCTGAAGCTCAAAGAGGAAGCTTGTCTGAGGAGGACGACTCAACATAGCAAGCTTCGGTGTCTCACGCTTTGATCTTCGCGGTTTATGATGTCAACGCAGGTATTTACTGAATTGTTTTAGTGTCTGTGATGGACTTGATCCCAGCTCTTAAGAGAATCCTTAAATGTACAGCTAGGGTCAGTTTTCCGCCTTAACGCAGTAGACTGGGAAGTATCTTGGCGAAAGGGAATAAGAATAAACTTTTTGTGTTAGATTTGTAACAGTGCTTAGTTTCTTAGTTTTAGTTGCCCTTAATCTGTCCCAAATTGATTTTAAATGGAATTAACATCATACAGACTGTCAAGGTATTTCTGGACTGCCTTCCGTGCTGCGTAACGCACTGTTTGTTTGACTCGCCCCCTAGAGTTCTTTGGGTTGACTCCCTATCTGTGGATCGAACTTCTTTAAGAAGGACTGTATCCTCTGGCTCAGTTCGTTCCTCAGGAGCAGCATCTGTTTGTCCTTCTCTAGTCTTGCATGTCCTTCCTGGCTCTCCAGTTGCTTCCTGGAGATGTTGTCGATGGTAGCCATTTCTCTCAGTTGCACGATAGAGAGCAGTTGAGTACCTGTCTCATGGTGTCTTGAGCTGGCTGTAGAGTGGGAGAAGGTCACCATGGATCTTGGTCTTTGGAGATAGGTGGTTAATGGGCTCTTTGTGCATACCCTTGTCAACCTGGAGCACTGTGGGCTCATCTGGGATCTAGCGCCCTCTCGCCGTAAAGACTTGCAGGAGGTCAGCGTGTCACGTGATGCCGACCTTGGAACCGTGCGATCCAGAAAGCAGAGACGGGCATTTCTCATTGTAGATATTTCCGTCATGGTTTTGTCGATGGACGCACACGGCTCACAAGCCTGCAGGTGAAGTAACTTCCTGTGCTCCCCAACTAAGAGGTCTCTTTCCCGACTCCATGACCTACATACGACCTCGAACCTGTGGTTGATGCGGTCCAGGGTTTGTTGGAGATGAACGTCCTCCTTCAAGTTCGAAAGCCTGGCGTCTATAAATGGACACTTGTGTTTTCTCATGGTTATGATTTTGCATACCTGTAAGTAAAGGATTTATTTTGAAGTTGTATAGCCTTCTTGACTGGTTTCACTTTAGAGTAGTCTGAGTAACTTTTATGTATAATTTGTGCAAAATGATTTCTGTTTGCTCTTTGTTAATAAAGTACTCATAGTGTAGTCATGCACTGCAGTCTCTCTGTATAGTATAGCATTCTTATGAATTGACAGTTAAAGGACTGAAACATAGTTGCTACTTTGGGTTATTACTGAAAATGTATTAATGTATTAATCTTACCTGAAATAGTACTGTGCCCAGAGTGTGATCTCTCAAATGGGGGATGCCTGTGAATGGATTTGCTGCCATGGTATTAGGGATGGTAAACAGAGTAATTTAATCTGCTTAGTATTCTGAGGCATCAGCATGGAACACTGGTGCGAGAGGCGATTGGCTACTGGGCAATGCTTGTCACATTAAGGATTTTGTGAAACAGAACTGACTTCATTTCCAAAGCTCACATTTATTCATATTTATTTGAACTGTGCCTTTAAGTACAATCAAATAAGACCTCACAATTTCAATAGATGACTGGTATAAAATGTTCCATTTAATGGCTCTTACGGTGACTGGGAGGACATCTTGCTAATGGCTACTTATAGAATATGTATATTTCAAACATGTTAAGTAGAGCAAAATCATTGTGTTGTTCAACAATATCTGCTCAGTACAAACCTTTGAAACATTGTGCTTTGAAGATCTGGAATGGCACAATTTTCAGACTTGAAGTAATTAATCCTTTCCCAGGGTTTGCAGCCAGACAGTGAGAGTAAAGGCCACACTGTTTAAACACAGTAAAGCATTTTGTTACATTACTTTGTCATGTCCTGTTGAAGCACAATTACAATGAGCAAGGGGACTAAGGAGGGGAACTAAATCACTGTAAAAAGTACGAAATCCCCAAACCCCGTATCACCTTTCAACTTATTCTAATTACAGTGCTTATTATTACCTCTGCAAGGTACAACATAAGTAACCGTCTGAGATCGTCGTTTAAGATTAAAATGGACTTTATTGATCCCAGGAGCTAAATGATATTTAGTTCAATTGAACACAGTCCCTTCATATGTACAAGCTTGTCTTACACATTGCTTTCAATATACCCCCGCCCACACACACACACACCCATGATGCTCTGAAGTGGGAAAACAAAGTTTTCACAAAGGTTTAGTAATATGAGACAATCTGAAAAAAAATCTTAATTGCATAAGTATTAACCCCCTGGTGTGGCGCCCCCCCGATAAACTCTGGTGTAGCTGATCTATTTTCAGGAGTCATATAATTAGTCTGTGCAATGAAAGTTGCAGAAGTGGGTAATGAGGACATTAGAGACCCAACCAAGAGGCCAGTGGAAACTCTGAAGGAGCTGGCCAGCAGTTCAGCTGAGATGAGAGAAGTCAGTACTGTGCAGAAGTCTTGGGCAGTCAAATGGTAAGTTTAAAGTTATCTTAGCAGTAAGTGTGGTATTTGCTTAGAACCAAAAAAAAAAAAACAATTTCACATTAAACAATTAAACACATTGAAAACAACAGGAACAGTGTCAGTTACTCTAATTTTTTGGATGGCTGCTCCGGTTCTCAAACCTCTCCTCAGGGGCACCTCAGCTTTTTCATATATTTGTTAAATTTCATTATCAGTTTAACCAATCAATTGATTAGTATATGAAAAAAGTATATGGGTCTATTGGACAGCCGCTGCAAATGCTTGGGTGATTTTAGCAGAGATTTTCAGATGGCTAAGCTGACACTTTGACAGACACCACAGTTTTACACCAACATGAAATTTACACATCATTTTCTCTGACTGCCTTTTGCATAGTGCTGTACATAGCCTGGATGCTCCACAAACCTGGGTTTTATAGAAGAGAAGCGAGATGAGAGCCATTCCTGAAAAACCCCCTCTCTGAGGGTCTCCCATTTACAAAGCAACTGCTGTAGATGCATTGGCCCCACCCTCTAAGGGCCCCCTGCAGCCGGATTTCATCTGAATATCATTTTGGCTAAGTATTAGAGCACTTTGGTCACACCATTTTCAGGTGGGTATGTACAATGTAAGAAGCGAATACATTAATTGACATGGATGGAACCCAAATTCATAAATATATGTTCAGCGCAGGAAACATGCTAACTGTGGCATGAGTTGGTCATAGCTAATGCTGGTTACAGTCGGTCATAATCAGCAGTGTGGGGACATTGTGATTTCACAGTAATAGCAGAATGGAATGGGGATACTTTGTTAATCCCCACGGGGCACAGGGACAGGAGAGAGCTACTGGATAAACTAGGCTGAAATTCATCCTTTCCACACTGCATATTATCTACAATAATCAGTTAATATTTTATGTATATATTATAATCATTTTATTCATTTATTTTGGAGAATCATTATTTATATTTTAAAACTGATTCTATTTTTTTTTCCTGCGTATGCTTATTTTAATTCCTTTATTTTAAATATCTGTAAAGCACTTTCTAAACCCTGTGATTAAAACAGTGCTATATAATTAAAGACTGATTGATTGAGTGCAAGCTTGGGGTCACAGTGCAGAGTCAGCTAGCATACAGCACCTCTGGCTCTGGGCTAAGGGCTTTTCTCAAGGACCTGGGGACATCTGACAATTTTCCTGAGGCAGGGGCTTGAACTGGTGACCTTCTGATGACAAGCATAGAAGCTTAGGCCACTGAGCCACACCCCCCCCCCCTTCACAGGATAAGACCAAGACTGGCTGGCAGCTCTGTCATACTGAACTCAGATGTTGCTGGAAACATGCTAGCACATTCGAGATGACATCAGCAGTGTGCGTGCGACTGCAGCAAGGCAGAAATAGCTTCTGCAAGTTAGTCTCCCCATGGCATCTATGGCACGATTGCCAGGAAAATCTGACTGGGCTGAAAAATAACTGAAAGCCATAGGAGAGTTTATCAGTACAGACATGCAGCCATACACAGTTACAGAAAACACACAATTTAGTCCATTTATGATTGTTTGGGGTCCATGCGACAACACTGCTGGATCCCTATTGTTTTTGTACTGACTATTATTCTATTTTTTCCCAAATTGTGCACAAATGTTTCTGCAGTTCAAATGGTGTGTAATGTGCAGGTATATCCCAGAGAGATCTAGGTTCATGCAAAAAATGGCATGTAATAATAACTACCGAAGAATGATTCAGCTATTTGAACTTTGTGTCTCCCTCTTGTATGGATTGAGATAATGTGTCCATCGTCATTTGTTTTTTCCTTTAATTATGCAAAACATCCCTTTGTTGCCTAGTCACTGGTGTTTTGACTGAGGGAGACAAAATTTATGTAAATGATTCTTGGCATCCTCGTTAGGAAAATTTCTCCATTATCTCTTCATTTCCTACTTTTTATGCTGGAAGCTTGATGCAATTTCCTTGGTTATAGTGTCATTTCACACGAGATGGTGAAACAGATTCTCCAAGCGGCAGCAACATTTTTAAAAACTCATTCAGCATATGCTGCAGAATGTGCCAAGTTTGGTTAAAAACTGATGTTGTTCAAATAATTTTTGTTGAGTTTGATGTCACACAAATTCTTATTTGGTGGTCTGTGCTGCCACCTGGTGGTTATTAACTGTTACAAGGTTGAGTCTTACAGTTTCATTACCATAGTAAAAACAATGAACATAACGTATCTGAGTGAACTCTCACGAAAAAAAACAGTAATATGAACAAGAACATTCTGCATAGCAGAGGTACTTACCAAACAGGCACAGTATTTTATAAAGAGAATAAAAAATATTGAATAAAATGACAAAATTAAGAATGATTGTAATAGGTAGCAACAATGGATAACACAACTGTAAATATTACAATCTGTGCTCTTTCTAAGCTAGTTAGTAAACCAAAGCGGCACTGGGCAGTTCTGTGTAGAGAGGAAGCTATATTTTCTTATATCACTCACCAGTCAGTAAGGAAACAGACTGCGTCCAGATTTGTGTCCTTACTTGCAAGGAAGAATAAGTGATCACTACTGATTAAAACTGATTAAATATTAAATCTTTGTTTCAATATGAACTATAGGATACCTGATATATGCTGTGAAGACATCAAATGACATTTTAACAAACTTTTCTTCCAGTAGAAATCTTGTTTTGGTGCTCTCTTCTTTCGCCTAATGATCATTACTGCATATAACATAACAGAAACTGCAGTTATCAGGATATTGTAAAGATCAGACATAAATAGCTCTCATAACTAGAAGTAAATTACTCAGGTTTTAATTAAAACTACGATACTTCCAAACTAATAATTAAAATAACAAAACCACACTGAAAAATGACAATACCTAAAATGTGTCTTAAATGAAAACTGAAAGTAATACAAAATAAAAACCTAAATAATTAATACATTTAAAAAACTGCAACAACAGTCGTTCACAGTGAGAGATTTAACGCTGGCCACACATTCAGCTGGTCCATCTCGAATTAGTACCGGTGTGTCCCCAACTCCTGTGGCTTTTTCTGCAGATCATTTTTATTTTATGTGCTGCATTGTTATTGTTCTGACTTGCCTATAAATTTGACTTAAAGACTGACTTAGAGAATGGATCTCATTCACAAGCTGGGGAATGCCCTTACCTTAAGCTAGACGAGATCTCACAGGACAAACATACTGTATCACATGTGCCACTTGTTATGCACACAGGCCTGAAGCTGGCTGTCTGACTTCTCTCTAGCATGCAGACATACAAGGGACGAATCATCTGGTCCAGACAGATATCTCTGCTTCGTAACTGTGTGGGTTACCCAATACACGCCACATGGGGTTGCTTAGACCCCGGTATACAGCTCTGGAAAAAAATGAAGAGACCACCCTGCAGTGCCTGACAAATCAGAGGATGACCTCCAAAAAGAATGGTGTGAAGTGCACTGCTAGGAAAAGTACGTATCGGGTTCCTAGAAGCAGGACAAAAGAACCATAAAGCAAAGGAAGCAGCCCTTCATCAATGCGAAGCAGGGAAGACCCAGGCTGGAGTTTGCAAAAAAAAATGTGTATTTCACACAGGCGCAAACCAATAGAGAAATGAGTGAAACTGAAAATTTTGGTCTCAGATTTTTTCCAGAGCTGCATTTGACTGCAGATCTAGTTATTATTAGTAACTAGGACTTTCTTGTCACACCACAGTCTGGCCAATAATAAACACGACTACTCTCATTCAGATACCCCTGCAGGAGCATAACCCATCCAGCCTGCAAACACCCTCTGATTCAGAGAAGAGCTTCCAGCAGCCTGGATCAGCACTGCACGCTGTCTCTGTCCCTCCGACTCCCGACGCTGTCACTGCTTCCCTTCTGCGAGAGACCGCTTGCGTCTCTTAAGTTGCCCTGATTGTCCTAAGCTCCTCCCACACTGGGAGTGCCGGTTGGGCTTCTTCCCTGTGTGGCTCTGCTGATGAATCTTTAAATATTCTAAACGACCAAAACTTTTACCACACTTAGAGCAGTGATAAGGTTTCTCTTCTGTGTGAGTCCACTGGTGTGCCTTCAGGTGAGCAAGGAGACGGAAACGCTTCCCACACTGGGAGCACTGGTAAGGCCTCTCCCCTGTGTGAATCCGCTGGTGGATCTTTAGGCGTCCTGCTTGACTGAAGCTCTTTTCACACTGGGAGCACTGGTATGGCTTTTCCCCAGTGTGAGTCCGCTCATGCGCCTTTAGGGTACCTATTTGGCTGAAGCTCTTCCCACACTGGGAGCACTGGTAGGGCCTCTCCCCTGTGTGAATCCGCTGGTGCGTCTTTAGGGCTCCTAAATGACTGAAACTCGTCCCACACTGGGAGCACCGGTAGGGCCTCTCCCCTGTGTGAACCCGCTGGTGGATCTTTAGGAGTCCTACTTGAATGAAGCTCTTCTCACACTGGGAACACTGGTATGGCTTCTCCCCAGTGTGAGTTCGCTCGTGCACCTTTAGGACTCGTACTTGATTGAAGCTCTTCCCACACTGGGAACACTGGTAGGGCTCCTCCCCTTTGTGAGTTCCCTGGTGCTTGTTTAGGTCTCCTAAACGACTGAAGCTGGTCCCACACTGGGAGCACTGGTAGGGCCTCTCTCCTGTATGAATCCACTGGTGTTTCTTTAGGTTTCCTAAATGACTGAAGCTTTTGTCACACTGGGAGCACTGGTAGGGCCTCTCCCCTGTGTGAATTCGCTGGTGTGCCCTTAAGTTACCTGACTGACTGAAACTCTTTCCACATTCTGAGCAGCGATAAGGTTTTTCCCCTGTGTGAGTTCGTTGGTGTGTCTTCAAGTCACCTAGATGGCTAAAACTTTTTGCACACTCTGAACACTGGTAGGGCTTATCGCCTGTGTGAATTTCCTGGTGCATCTTCAGGTCTGTTAAGTGGCTGAAGCTCTTCCCACAATGGGAGCACCAGTGAACTTTCAGTAACACATCAGGGCCAGACTTCTCCGGGTGGGATTTCTTAATGTGTCTGTAGAGGTAAGTCTGTGCCGTGTAGGACGAGGGACAGTGAGGACAGGGGACCTTGTTCACGCTCCTCCCTGGTACGAGAGCTTGTGCCGAATAATAAGACATGAAAAAGAGTAAACTTTAGTTTGGAAATAGGTAAGGGGAACAAAAGCGATGGATTCAGGAGAAATGTCCATAATGACTAAGAGACCAATAATTCAGTAACCTATACTGTAAATGGCATGGGGTATATTTGTGATGCAGCGTGTGGAATTTTCTGGAAGATTTTCCTATAGTCACCTGGGTTTGGAGATCTGAGACTCCCTCTTCTTGTCCTCCGTCTGCCCTCAGTATCATCCACCTGAAGAGGGACAGCCGGCTTCTCCTCAGTCACGTCCTGAAACACCGGTTCTTCTTTCACCTCCCCATTAAAGACAGGAGACACCATACTCTCTGCTTTCTGAGGAAAAGTGAACAGAGTCAACACAATTTTTCCTATTTTCATCTAATCTATGGGGCTGAAAGTGACACGTCTCAGCATCACACACAGAGCCAGTGCCTGGTCTATCAGTGGTTTTACCAGGCAGCAAGCAGGAGACCTTTTTCCTGACTGAGACTGAACACAAGCTGCTGCTCTCTCCACTGCTAATCCAACTAAGCAGCTGACTGCTAAAGGCACTACAAGGAAAATGCACAGGTGACATGACAGCAGACTTGCGAAGGGCTTTAGATCAGATTCAACATCTCAGTTAATATTGGAGGCAGGACACAAAGAACGTGGATGTCCTTGACCGTTCTGGTGTTCTCGCATACCCATTTGATGTCATCTTCCATTGCCAAATTACAATTCTGATACTATGAAAAGAAGTAGAAAGGACGGTAAAACTCCCCAAATCTTTTGCATCCCTTCCAGTAAGAACAATCGTATGATTCTCTGCATCACGAGTTCGTGCTTGGGAGGCAAATTCGCTAGATCGCTCTTGCCAAGAACACAATTACGATCTTTGCGTTCTTGGCGCTGACGTCAATATGCATACTTGACCGTGCTTGAGTTCTCGTGTACCCGTTTTACATCATCCTCCGCTGCTGAAGACCAGTTCCAATACTAAGAACACAAGATTAGAGGATGGTAAAAATCCCCAGATATTGGTCTTGCCCCGGCCCAAATATCAAGGATACGTTGGTTGCATCTGCATCCTTGCCGAACAAAACCAATCCCATGATTCATTGCACCCCAAGTTTGTTCTTAGAAGGCAAGGTAGCAAGACCTGTCATGCCAACAGCCCAAGTATGGTACTAAGAAACACCTCATGTTCTAGAGAAAAATTGGTATGACTATTCCCATTGTTATACAGGGATCCATTGATTAACGTTACCACAAGCATGGATTCTGCGTTCTTAGTATTGAGATTCACCCTATGTAAAATCTCAGATTACTTCAGAAAGGTCAAGGTTCATGTGGATACCTGGACACTTCCAAGGAAGACCCCACACCAGCAGAGCCCCCAGTCACCTTGTCAGGGCTGCTGTGCCCGGCCCTGTCCACATCTGATACGAGAACATCCTGCGCTTCCTCCTTCACATCAGCCGCATTTAGCACTGCCGGTTTCTGGTCCATGCTTCAGCTGGGGGGGGGGGACGGGGTGGCGTCTGAGATCAGAAAGGGAACAACAAAGCTGTTTTTGAGCCTGATGTACCTATTCTGCAGCATCAGGCTCTGAGCTCTCTGCTCAGTGCAAACTAGGTTGCTAAGATGAAGATCTGAAGAACCCAGAAACTCAATCTACTGAATCAGAAGGTTGTCATTTGCAGGTTACAATCCTGTGGCTGACAGAGAGCTCCTATCACTGATCAGCCCTTCAGCAAGGCTGTGAAGTCAGCAACCTGGTCCACAGGCACTTGATAACAAGCTAACAAAAGGTTAACTATCAGCCCAAGCTTCACTCTCACCTCTGTACGTCACAGCGGAGACACTGGATAGGTGAAAACTACAGAACGTCCTCATACTTGTGCAAATGGCAAATAAAATCCCATCATCACGGCTGGATGAGCTTCTGAAGAGGATGCAGTCATGGATGCTGGAGTTCCCTCTACTCAATATGTCCATGGCCTGAGCTGAAATAACAGAACTAAAGCTGAACTCACCGGCTTGGGCTGAACGTGTAGCCAGCCTTGCCCTGGCTTTGTTGAGAAGCCCTCAGTTCACATTCACACTGCTCTGGTAGGAAATGCTTCTCATCTCCTCTGCCTGTGGTCCTGGATACAGCCAGAAAAAAAGGAAACTTGGTTTGACATACACACCCAACTAAAAACAATTAAGTTATAAACATAAAAACAGTGTAGGTCTATTCTCTGGGCAGCACCATCCCCCAACCTCTACACTTCTCCACATCTCAGGCTAAGTGCCATGGGGGGGGGGGGGGGGACT